>BPTQ01000002.1:90644984-90691877 GCA_019973895.1 Chrysanthemum seticuspe | reverse complement strand
TCAAGGGACGACGTCAGGTTCTAAAGGAGTAGGCCGTCGTTACTCAGACGGCCTAGATGCAGCCAAGACGGCGTCAGAGCTGAAGGGGACGGCGTCACAGTCATAAGGTGACGCCGTCGCAAGGTTTACGTGGCCAAGACGAAACCCTAATGACGGCGACACGACGGCGTCACGAAACATAAGGTGACGCCGTCGCAGATGTAATCTTATATATAGAATCCGAATTTTTCAGTTTTGTGTGTAGTCTTTTGGAGTAAAAACCTAAAACCGAACCAAGGCTTTCTTGTGCAGTATTTTAGGGTTCTAAACCCTATTATACATCAAGATAAGTATTTACTTCATTAATTTAATTATGTCTTTGATTATTTGTGTGTATGCTTGCATGTTCTCCATGTCCGGCTAATTTATTTGTGTGTTTGCTTAGGGAATATGAAACTTAATTATTGAATATTGATTGGTTGATACTTATCTTAGTTGACTAATGATCTAGAGTGCGCTAGATTATTCGTTGTGTACTTAATGCTTGACTTTTCTTTGTGAACTTTAGAATATAATTATCTAGGTAATTGTAGGATAAAGTATTCAAGGACAACCGTAGAGTAGGCGTCTATAAATCACTAGAGGATTTGTAAACAAGACCCTTTGGTAATTTCAAAGAGTTAGGGAAACAAGCACGCCCTATAGCCTTAGAATCACAACGCAACTAGGAATAAGGACGTGACAAATCAACCATCAATAGGAGATAATTAAGGAGTAGTAAAACCTAAGTAAACACATCTTTAAACTATCATACGAGTACACATCAATTAGACATAGACTATCACAACCTTAGCTTAGATAATTAGATAATAGTAGAGTAATCGGTAGTAATACCAACCCCCCAAATCCAATACCCAAGATTCGTACCTTTTCAATTTCTAAAAAATATAAAAAATACAAAAATAATCTTCCTCAACCTCAACCTTAGCGTAGTAACTTCTCACTAGCATTCCTATTCCCCTAGAGAACGATATCAATACCCGTGGCTTACCCTAATTACTACACTACAACGATTAGGTTCACTGCCTAGGGTGTTATAAAACTTGCTCGAAGAAAAGGAAGTTTCCTTGACCCCGAACGACGCGTGTAGCGTTATCAATCACTCATTGCCTTTGATCATTTAAGTACTCTTTCATTTAAGATACTTAAGAAGACTAAAACACTCAAGGAGGTATAGGTGTTAGACCTCACAAACACCATATTTTCTTTTTCTTTGCTGCTGATAGCTGGATCCCTAGGATTAGCCTAGACGGATCCCTCAAAGGAGGGAACCGTGGGATCCGGGTGACAGATTCATGTCAAGTCTAGCTTAAAAATCATTTCAAGCTCATCTTGCTAACTTGAACACTCTACCTCATCTTAATTGAGTCCCTAGATCAGTACAACTCTGAAGTTGACTCTTGTGCATGCTAATCATCACATTCCAAAAGATCTTAGTGGCTTAAGTCTTGAATGCACTTGCCAAATCCTTCCCTTTATAAGTCATCTTGTTAGAATCCATTAGTCATGAAACACAACATAATTCTCAGAAATTAGAAACACTTTCTTTAGTTACTTCATCATGAGGAAAGCTCTTAGTGCTAACTCATCCACCCAAGAAACTTGCTCGTGTTGTACACGAAATTTCCTCAACCGAATCATCTCCGGTTAAACCCACAAATGCTAGGATTTCCCCTCCACCAACTCAACCAATCAAACCAATTCCCAAGAGGATTGTTCCCACAAAAATATCATCACCAAACTCTACAATTCCTACTAAACCAAACACACCCTTTTCAACCCAACCAACATCATTGGTGGCTAGAGCCATATCATTTACCACCTCACAATCATCTCCACATTCCTACAACTTAGAGGAGTTGCCCCAGGACATCTCATCCTCCACCATTACCTACACACTCCTCACTAGAGAAGATTGTACAACAAAATCAAGGTGTTGAATCAACACCTGCACCAATGTCCATTTCTCCATTTCCCTCTAATGGTCCATTTTGGATTATGAGGAGACATCAAAGTCAAACACCCAATCACATGGAAGTTGACACTTCCCTACCTCTACCATCAACCCTTGTTGAGCCACCATTTAATGTGCCTCCACCAATCCCTCCTTCAATTGAGGATCCCCAACCTTCTTCACTTGAACCTCCGCTTCAAGTCGCTCCATATTTACCACCATCTTTTCAAAACCATGACAAGGATTGCTATCATTGTCAACATGTTGAAGGTTTGATACATGAACTACGTGAGGAACAACGTTTCATGTTTTATCACCTCCTCGAACGTTTCGATGAGGTCAAAAAATAACCATGAGACTAAGGATTAAAATGGGGTCCTAGTCTCAAACTTAACTTAAATCGTTTAGGAATCCCATTCCATGTTTAGTCATCCTCTTGAATATTGGACCAAATCAACAAGTCTACTCATCCTTAGACTCAAGTACGTGGTTGCTTCTTAAGTTTAGGTTACTTATTAGTATTAGTAGAGTATGTATTACATGGCTAAATCATTCTTTTAGTTTTTAGAGATTTGTAGATCATCTCTTATGTTTTATTGAATGATAGTTTATATGCCATATTGCTTTGAGTATATGTTTGTTGGTTGAATACATATCTCTTTTTGATGCTAACATTACTTGGTACATCACCATTGCTAAATTCTGTTATCAGATAGACGGATCCCTGAGATTTGCCTAGACGGATCCCTCCAAGGAGGGAACCGTGGGATCCGTGCAAAAGAAGACCAAATTTCTACTAACTTGGGTCTTATTTGCAGGAAATTATGCACTATATACTTGTTTTATAACCTTTGTTTTGTAGATTTTCAAAATACACATGAAGACTTTGACACCCTAAGCTAGGGGGAGCTTTGTGTCAAACCATACATTGCAAAACCATTTGCAATATAATCCTTATATGGATTACATTTCGTTACGTCCCCTTGCAAAGTTGCAATCATCTAGGGGGAGCATTATCGTCACTAAGACGAAACCATTTGCAAACATAGTTGCAATGCACTAGCTTAGTAGTTTTTATTTACTTGACGCCCTCACAAAGAGATGGACTCGTCAAGGGGGAGTTAAGACGAGAACTCTTCCCGTCACTTGCTCTTTATATTTTTTTCTCTTTTACATGTTTTTCTTACAATATTGTGTTAGTTTCTTTTCGACGCTCTTTTTGTTTCGACAAAAAGGGGGAGAAGAGTGTAAAAAATCTAATTCAAACTTTTACGAATTTTTGTTTTTCCTTAAAATAATTTTATGTTTTGTCATCAACAAAAAGGGGGAGATTGTTAATACAAATAAGCCGTAAAAACATTTATTACGATCTTCTAATGTTTTGTCGATAACAAACGTAAAATCATTTTATCGAAACAAATAAAATACGTAAATGGTTTGAGCCAAGAGTTTTATAACACACTTACGTTTTCACATAAAACACTAAAACAAGTATAAGTGATTTTATGATTTAGTAATACATATGTACAACAACTAGTGTTTACATATTGGGCAAATATATACATAGCTAGTATGTATTATAATGGGTAATACAATTGGGTAGAAACTTAAGTATTTGACCCAATGACCAAATACATTTAATGTAGTTCCGTACAACCCAAAGTCCATGACCCATACCCATGGAGCTTGACCCATAACCCATTGCATGATATCATGCTTATGTCATATATGGATAATATCCATGACTCATGGTTTTAATCCATGGCCCATAGTTTTAATCCATGAACCATGGACTAGATGCATTACATCTTTGAGATACATTGTATCTAGTTGGATACCCATGATCCATAACCCATAACCCATGACCCATGACCCAAAACCCATGGGCAAAAGGGAGCGTCTCACGGATCCCCAGTATTACATTGGACGGATCCCTCAAGTGAGGGATCCATGGAAGAGTAAATGTTTTTCTTCTATAAATAGTGATCCACTTCTTCCTTTTGGGTTGCCACTCCCACACACATACTTTCCCCAAGTATTGTAACCTTCTAACCACAGATCCTAAGGATCTTTTCTATGTAGTATGTCTTTTGTTTTTGTGTGATTCTCTAGGTTCCTCTTAAAGGCGAGATCACCAATTCTTGAAGTCGAGCAAGCTCAAGTCCATGAGTTGCCATGCTTCGTCATCATCAAGACTATGGAGGTTCTCTTGATTGATACTTCTTTCTTCCTCCATAGAAGTGTTGTGTCCAAGGCATTAGTGAAGGATGCCGAAAGAGTCAAGACGAAAGCATTAGTGAAAGGTGCTTAACGTCCGTGTCCAAAGCATTAGTGAAGAATGCTAAAGGAGTCAAAACGAAAGCATTAGTGAAAGGTGCTTAACGTCCATGTCAAAAACATTAGTGAAGAATGCTAAAGGAGTCAAGACGAAGGCATTAGTGAAAGGTGCCAAACGTTCGTGTCAAGGGCATTAGTGAAAGATGCGTAGGAGTCAAATCAAGTGGCATTAGTGAAGAATGCCAAGGTCGTATAATCGATGAGGTGCATCGTTATACAAATAGTGATAGGTTGTTTCCAAGGATATTGATATCCTTGATGATGTTGTAATAAGGAGTGGGTCTCCTTTGGGGTTAGGTGTTGTGTAGTAGTTCCTCCATTGTAATGGAACTCAGTACTTAGCCTAGTACCGGATAAAGGGTATGCGACGTTGTGGTATGTGTGGTTCTCCTTTGTGAAAGAACCCGGTGGTTAGCCTAGTACCGGAAAAAAAGTAGGCGACGTTGTGAAGGCTTCTCCGCCATAAGGAGTTGGTGTCGTGTAGTGATTACGAACTCTCGAGTAGGTGACTCAGGGAGTGGAGTAGGGTAAGGAAGGTGTCCTTGTAGCCGAACCACTATAAATACTCGTGTCATGGTTACGTGCTTCTTACTCTTTATCTTTCATTACACCTTTATATATCTATCTATCAATGTCCAACATACACATCTAAATAGATTGACATAAGTCGATCTAAATGTTTTAAAACATAGTTTTAATTGGTAAAACTATTCATCCCCCTCTTCTAGTTTTCCACACGTGATTCCTGAACCTTTCCACTTGAACCTTTAACTTAGGCAAATGATGACTTCCCAATTACAAATAAAGACTACAGGGTAGGCTAAGGTGTAATGGTGTATCGAAACAATATGTAGGGTTAACAAAATGAAAGGAATGGCTCAGAAGGGTGTATCTAGGGTTATCTTGCACTAAAAGCGAGTGCAACAAAAGGGTTTAACATGGGGGTCAAGAAGTCGAGGTGACTAATCGATAGACACACAATGATAGGCTATTTGGGTGATAATCTTATAATACTGCCTTCTTAAACTGAAAGTCCAAATACATCGAGCTAACTCAACATACCTCGTTTATGGTCTCAAAATGATGTAAAGGCCAAGTTCTAAAGTTTACAAGCTACCGGCACACTCATAATTTGGTGGATTTGGGGTAAAATTTGGAAACGGATAAGGCTAATCTCACCATATAATATCAAGGGTTATAATGTGCTCGGCTAAGGTCTAATCTAGTTAGGTTAAGAAAAACATGTCAAAATTTTAAAAATGGCATAATTTTTCAAAATAAACTAGAAAAACGAGGGCAAGAAAGTTCAAGAGACAATTCTACTCCCGTCCCTCACTTGAATTGTACAAAGTACCTTGTGTACTAAGCGTTAAATAAAGGTGAAATGAAAAGTAGAATTAGAGCGAGAACTTCCCTGAAATTTGCTCCAAAAAGAAATAAGGCCCACGAAAAGAGTCGTGCCTTCGCATAAGCATCCACGAGCAAATTTCAATCCCTGAAATCACACTACCGACAAGCATAATTCTAAAAAAGAAAAAGAAAAATTGAAAAAGAAATCTAACTCACTTTCGTAGGAATCACGGTTGCATTTAGCGTATGCAACAAGCCTTTTAAACCACTTGGTGTCCCAAGTGGACGAGTGTAGTCTCGTGAGGGCTTACAGGGAACATACCCACAAAGTTCATTTGAAAACTAATACAAGGTTATTGTGTTTAAAATGAAAGAGGTGTTACATAGGGAAGTTACGTCGTAACTCCCATAAGGAGTTACGCCGTTATTAAGCAAAACCTGACAGGAGTGAGGTTGCGGCGTAACCATAGCTGAGGTTACGCCGTAATTGGTAATGCTTATGACTAGTTATGCTGCACAAAGGCCTGTTACGGCGTAACCAAGATAGTGAGTTACGCCGTAACTCTTGTCAGATCAGCATGATACAGCAACAATTTTTCTTCGTTTCCCTGAAAAAAATGGTTAAAAACACAAAACCCAACAGAAATGAAATAAAAAAATGAAATGGATAATTTGGGTTGTCCCCGAAAGAGCACTTTTCTTTATTTACGAGACTTTAAGTTAGACTCAGAACCTCGGGGCTAGAAGTGCTTGTTGGTCATTTCGTGGATATGGCAATCTCCACGTTGAATCCAACTGATCAGGTTCTCATCCCTTTTGTAGTATGTCCTTAGCTCTAAACACCCCAAGTAAAAATTCTTGATCTTTTGGTAAGGGTGGTCAATACCTTTGGCCTTATCTTCGTTACTAATGTCGAGTAATGGCTGAGCATGGCTCAACTGCCTCTTTGTCCACTTTTTAAAATTCTTAACATTCCGCGACATTTTAAAAATCGTTTTATCTTCCCCAATCTTTAACCATACAAACCCTTCTTTCTCATCTTTATCTAGCCCATATAGTTCTTGAAAGGGTTTCCCGAAAATAACCCCGGTTAGCCTATCTTTCACAAACTCACTAACGTCATCCAGAACCACAAAATCGACCAAAAATGAGTGAGTCCCAACAAAAGCACGGATGTTTGTTGCAATCCTTAGGAAATTGTTTCCTTTATATCCAAGTTATTTTTCCATAACCTGGTTGTAGCATTCCTTAGAAATGATGTTAACTGGGGACTTGGTGTCTATGAATTGGTGGAAATCAATGAACCCAATTTTGCATGAAATTTTTAGATAATAAGGGTTCCTATGATGGATTCGAGCTCCCATCTCATAAAAATTAGGTTGGTCAGATTGCGAAAAAGTCTTTTCAGAGTTGTTGTTCCAATGGACCATTTCTATGTCGCTAGAGAAATCATCGGCACTGACTCCTAAGTCTTCTTCTTCAAAGTTTACGAACACATCAAAATCTTTCCCTGAAGCTATCGCGCAAAGATTTGTAGGAGTTTTCGGGGAGTCACTAAGAAAATCTTCCAATGCATCACTAAAATCACCAATAGGGTCAATTGCGCACACTTTTTGAGGATTGGACAAAAGTTCGTTAGGTCTAAATGTGTCAATCTCCCCGTTAGCTTCAAGAGTTAATTTTCGGGCGAAGACATCCACTTTTGCATGGGTAGTAGCAAGCATTGGTCTTCCTTAAATGATAGGTATTCGGTTGTCTTCGGGAATATCCAGAATCACGAAATCAACCGAGAAGAGAATTTTTTTTATCTTTACCAAAACATTCTCCACGATTCCCAAGGGTGACTGCATGGATCGATCGACCATTTCAATCTTCATTTTGGCTGGCTTAAGGTCTCTGATACCCATACTTAGGAACATTGAACGAGGCATTATGCTTATGCTCGCTCCAAGATCAGCTAGGGCATTACACATATTTAGACTCCCGATCAAGCAAGGGAGAGTGAAACAACCGAGATCTTTCTCCTTTTGCGGCAACTCATTCCTTAAAACTGCTAAACATCTCTCATTAAGTTGAACCGTCTCATCGGAATTGTCACTTAATTCCTGCAAAATATTTTTAGGATCAGTCTTAATGGAATTAACAAGAGGAACGTTTATCGGGAGAGTTCCAACGTCAAGAAGCAAGAGTTTCTCCTTGCCGATTCTTCATTTAACCTTTTCCGAAAAGGTAGTGGGATCTTCAAAGATTGTTTCAACTATGTTGACAACTTCTTCTTCCCGTGCAGCGAGGTAATCCGTTATGGCTTTCGAACATGAGTTCACACTATTCTCCAAACCCTTTATGCGGTCTTCATGAGTCTTGAGAGAAGAAACTGTGTTTTCCACGAATGTTTTCATCATTTTTTCAATTCTCTCATCACGTTCCTTAGATTCCTTGATATGGTCAAGGATCCTTTTTTCTAAGTTGTATACGGTCTTGGTCCCAAATACACTCTTAACCTTCTCTACCCTACAGGCTTCAATTTCATTGGCCCTTTCCAGTCTTCGCTTTTCAAAAATTTCACCATAATTATATTCTTGCTTCGTCAATGTTTTCATTACCTTATGATCAAATTTATCCCTTGGTCCATACCCTGTCTCCATATGCCATTTATAGCAATGTTCAGAAATCCATTGGATATACTCCAAAGCTTGGTCGGGGGTCATGCTAGGAATAGGTCTAGGAGAATCGAGTAATTCACGTGTCAGTGCATTAATTCCCTTGTAGAAGACATAGACGATTTGATGTTTGTTCAAGTCATGAGTGGGACATCGATAAATTAGCTCATTGAATCTTTCCCACGCTTGATAAAGCGTTTATTCACCTTCTTGAATGAATTGATGGATCTTACTGAGAAGTTTAGCCATCTTCGAAGGAGGGCAAAATTGTTGAACGAATTCTATTCTTAATTTATCCCATGCTTCTTTGCATTTGTTAGGGAGTTTATTGTACCATCTTTTTGCAGTCCCTGTAAGAGTCATAGGAAAAATTCTTGCTGTAACCGAATAGCTGGGGATACTCCGTAAGCTGAAAAGAGGTGATAGGTAGAGCACTTCTTCCACATGATTTTGAACATCCTCATTATCATCTCTTGAAAACTTAAGCTCGTGTAATTCCCGAATAAATTGGTCTGGGATGGAGAACTTTTCCACACTAGAGTCTTGCGTGAAGGCTCGTTTACAGTTCACATTTGGTCGTTCCAAATACTGTTACATGGTTATTTCTTCCATATTGTTTTCATCAATGACTTCAGGTTCTGCATCAGATTGGTCAGATTCGTAAAGCGAAAAAATGTTATGAATAGGAACCGAAGAGTAAAATTTTTTCGTCCGAAATTGATTTTCCGGATCATCAAACGGGGTGGCCAAAAATGGCCTTGAGCTTCTAGTCTTGAATCCTGAAATTAAGAGAAGAAAGAAAGTTAAAAATAGAGTTAATAAAAACCCTAAAATAAACTCTCCGGCAACGGCGCCAAAAACTTGATGCAGGTTTTACTGACCAGGTTTAAAATTTATATTGTCTCGTTATACCTATGGTCTACCATAATGCACTAACGGGCAGTGTACCCGGTCGTGTGTAGTGTAGTATTCGGTAAAACCGAGGTTGTCCCAAGAGCTATGTGTGCGGATTTAAACTAAGTCTAGGTGTCACAGATTTTAGTATGATTTCGATATAATTAACTACTAAAGCAAATAAAGATGAAGGTTGTGATCAATAGACGAAGAACTCGGTGTCTAGCCTAGTACCAGGTAAAGAGTAGGTGACATTGTGAAGGCTTCTCCACCACAATAAGGAGCTTGTGTTGTGTAGTGCTTACGAACTCTCGATTGGGGAACTCGAGGAGTGGAGTAGGGCAAGGAAGGTGTCCGTGTAGCCGAACCACTATAAATACTCGTGTCATGGTTTTGTGTTCCTTTACTCCTTATCTTTGCATTACTTACTTATATGCTTATCTATCATCATCCAACATACACATTAAATAGATTGACATAAGTCGATCTAAATAGTTTAAAACGAAGTTTTAATCGGTAAAACTATTCAACCCTCCCTTCTAGCTTTCCACAATTGGTACCAGAGCTTCGTTGCCAAGTTTCTTAGAGTATAATGTACTTTAAAAACTTTATATGATTCGTGTATGGTTGAAAAATACAAAGAATGAAATCTCTTAAAACAATATTTTTTAATGTTGGATAGTGATAGATCATTCTAACAAATTTCTCTTTAAGAAATATTCTTGCTAGGACTCTTCCAAAGACTTCATTTCTATATAAAAAAAAAACGAAGCCAACACCCAAGGAAGAACTCAAAAGTAATCACAACCTACTTCTACTAAGTACAATGGATTACTTTAAAAGTTCATGAAGTATTTCAGGTCTATGGTTTCTAAAAACCATAAAAAGAGTTTAGAGGTATGTTCCCTTACCCACAACTAGTTGATCTATACATTATAGTATTCTTATGTGAATATAATGATGATATGTGTCTTTCTTTCATGATAAAAACCATGCATATAAATATAATATTATAAAACTATGTGAACACATGAATTAGGTCTTTAACTTCAAAGTCGCAAGTCTCTAAAAAGTCTCTCTTCACTACTTTCCACCTTAACTCATCATCGGGAATAGTATTCCTCTTTGATTCTCTTAAAAACACGAAAGATTATCAAACCTACGCCGTCATTGCAAAATAGACTTTTTATAGTTAATTCACCAATAATCGATAAACAATCCTCCTTCCCGTCAAAACACCTTAGCCAAACGTCTATTCAAATAGGAGCCTCATTCTACAAGTTCTTTTTGCAAAATAAGTTAATGTATAACTTATTACAAGTAAAAAGAATAATTCAAAACACCTCATTTTCTGTCTGCAGAGCCGGATCCCACATGTTGTACTAGCCGGATCCCTAAAACAAGGGATCCGGGGGAACCGTGTACACAGACATCAGTTATACGCTTTTCAAAACCCAAAATAATCCATTTTTCTCTCTTCCTAAAAACAAAAAATGACCTAATCCCTGCTTCAATCTCCCTAAGGCTTCATACTCTCAAGCATCTCAATCTTGAACATCATTGTAAGTACTTACACTCATATGTTCTATTCACCATCATCTCCATCACAGGGTTTATGGTTTTAAACTTTTCAATTAGATTCAATTTTTATCACCAATTGAAGAACCTTGGTATTATAAAATTAGTTTCATTACAAAAAGGTTCTACATAATTAAAGATTTTCAAAACAACATTGTTAATACAAATCAAACCCATAAACCCATCTTGACAAATTTTACCTAATTGGAATATTTGTTTTCTAGGATCAAACATGCCTAAGGCCACCCAACAAGATCATCATGACACCGTTCACTACCTTTCTAGATACTATCAGAAATAAGGGCTCTCAAAAAGCAATCGCAAAATCTTCAAAAAGCTCGAAAAATGACTTATCCATGAAGGTCGTGTAGTTAAGGAATGTTTCCTTGAAAACACCGACATTCATCAAGTATTTTTGGCACTCAACTTTGATTGTCTCTTGGAAATTGATGAACAAATTTGTCCGGTCTTTATTTTTGAGTTTTTCAAGAGTGTTAGGATTATTCGAAACAATGATGAAAGTATTTCAATCGCTTTCATTATAAACAACCAAAGCATTACCTTGCCCCTCAACACATTTGCACAAATCCTTCGCATACCATGTGAAGGAATTTGTATGTTTTCCCAAGATTGGTCAATAGCTACTCAATCCTTTGCACTAAACTCTAAACCTATTTATCACACTCCTCTCGATGACCCCATAGTTGTTCGAGACACCATCTTCAAGAAAAGAGTCAACCAATCTCGTTTCAACCGCAACAAAGAACTCATCCATCGTGATCCCTATCTAATGGAACTCTGAGATATTTCCCATTTACAAAAAGTGGGAAGAAATCCTTAAAGAAAATGTCATTTGCTTGGTTTGAGCCAATAGTTTACTAACACACTTACATTTTTATAAAAATACTAAACAGGTAATATTGTTTACATCTTATAGAAATAAATATGTATAACAACTAGTGTTTACATAATATGGAAATGTACATTTATACTTTGTATATATTGTAATGGGTAAAAATTTAAGTCCATGACCCATGATCCATTGACTAGGTATAATGAATGTTGTTGGGTAAAACCCAAAGTCCATACCCATACCCATGGAGCATGATCCATGACCCATTGCATGACATCATTCATGAAGTCATGTTGGGTATTATCCATGATCCATGACCCAAGACCCATGACCCAAATGTCTAGATACATTGCATCTTGTTGGGTATTCCATAATTCATTACCCATAACCCATGGTTCATAACCCATAACCCATAACCAGGTTTGCAACCCGAAATCCGGAGTTAAGCTGACCGAGCAGCCGGATCCCTAGGATTGCACTAGCCGGATCCCTCTGGGGAGGGATTCGTGGGAACCGTAGGACAGTAGACATTTTTGTCTATAAATAGTGAGCCATTTCTCTCTTGCTCACCACTACTTTTACACATACTCTCTCTTAGTATTGTAACATCTCTAACCTCTGATCCAAATGATCATTCTATGTAGTTTTATGTTTGTGTGATTCTCTAGGTTCCTCTTAAAGGCGAGATCACCACCTCTTGAAGACGTGCAAGCTCAAGGTCATGAGTTTCTAAGCTTCGTCATCATCAAGACCACTGAAGTGTCTCTTGTTGATAGTTCTTTCCTTCCTCCATAGAAGTGTTGTGTTGAAGGCATTAGTGAAAGGTGCCGAAGGGTCGTGTCGAAGGCATTAGTGGAAGGTACCAAGGGTGTACATTCGATATGGTGCATCGATGTACAAGATAGTTAGTTTAGGTTAAAGGATATTGATATCCTTATAATGTTGTAATAAGGAGTGTGCCTTGTTGGGTTTATTAATTTGATGAAACAAAACAAGAAGAATGAAACAAGAGGGACTTAAAGTGACAAGAATGAAATCTAAAAAAAGATGGAAGGACTTACTTGCAAAAGAAGATTTATTGTTTAGTCCTTCCTAGTATCTTGTAAACCCTAATCCTCAAGTATATAAAGAGGACATGGGTCGTAGAGATTTATTATGTCATTCACAATAGTCAATTAGTAAAAGGTGTGTGTTCTAGGTCGTGGTTCATTGTAAATGCGTAGAAATAGTTTAGTTAATCTCCAAGATTGAAGGTGTCTTTGATCCCTGTTACAGTTAGGTAACACGTTATATTATGATCAAATATAATTGGAGATGATGTGGAAAAAACCTTGTGTCAACAACAAAGTGTTCTTATGTTTATTCCGCCGTGCAATGTTATATTTTTGTTATTGTTAAACCCTAGAGCTTATAAACAATCAAGAAACTATGTTTATCACGTTCTTAGTTTCACCATGTCTCCTTTGGGGTAGTCGTGTAGTGGTGTAGTGTTGGGTAGTAGTTACTCATTTGTAATGGAACTCGGTATCTAGCCTTGTATCGGATAAAGTGTAGGCGACGTTGTGATAGGTGTGGTTCTACCTCGTGGAAGAACTCAGTGTCTATCCTAGTACCGGATAAAGAGTAGGCGACGTTGTGAAGGCTTCTCCGCCACATTAAGGAGCTTGTGTTGTGTAATGCTTACGAACTCTTGAGTGGGGAACTCGAGGAATGGAGTAAGGCAATGAAGGTATCTTTGTAGCCGAACCACTATAAATACTCGTGTAGTGGTTTTGTGTTCCTTTACTCCTTATATTTGCATTACTTGTATGCTTATTTATCATCATCCAAGATACACATTAAATAGATTGACATAAGTCGATCTAAATAGTTTTTAAAACGAAGTTTTAATCGGTAAACTATTCAACCCCTCTTATAGTTTTCCACATCCGGGTGAGATGTGTCTTCTAAACACATGGGTCTAAATGAGTCTGGTTTGGTTGGTTCCGGGTCTAGATGGGTTTGGTGGGTCTGGTTCGAAAAAAAATGTTATATTTAGTAAAAGATGAAAAAAATGAAATTAAAGTTAAAAAAAAGTGACCCGCCTAGACCCGTTGGGTATTTATTATATAATTGTATATTTTTTTTATCAAATACCCAATTAGACTCATTTTATTTATACTATTTTATAATGCAGGGATAACTCAACCATAACTCCTAACAAAATATTAAGATAATGAGTTTCAATCATGGGGTGATATGTGTTACTTATTAACAAACTCCAAGCCTAACTCCTAACAAAAAATTAAGATAATGAGGTTCAACCATTGGGCGACATTTGTCACTTCTTTAAACAAAAAATTATCTATTTATTTTTTTATAATCTAATTTCACCATATTTTTTAAAAATTTTGTGTTCAATAATTCAACATTCATTTTAATATATTTTTATGGGTTTTTAGATTTTATATTTTTAGTCGGTTTATTTTATTTTTATTCAACCATCTGCTTAGCGCAGATGACCACCAACTACCGCAAATATTCGGGCCCTTCCATGTCATGCTTAACAGGCGCAAGTTCGAATCCGACTTGCAACATGGTGTGGGTATCGCGATCAGGTAAGAGATTACAAGGGTCTTTTTATATGCAGGAATAATGATGTCAATAGAAAGCTACGGGAAATCCAAGCGAACACATACAACTAACACGTATACATTCGGAGTATTGTGAAACGAATTTACTAAGTGGGTAAGCAAACACATATAACTAAACTTATCGTCGCTGCTATGCGCAGGTATTCAACTAGTAATATTTAAGAAGAACTAACTAGACTCATCATCAACTAAATATTTACCCAAGAAAACTAATGTTTAATTAATGGGTGTCAAATTGCTACCTCTATAAAAAAAATTGCAGCTACTTGTTATTTGTCAAACGAACATTAAATATCAAAACACTAACCACTCCTAAATATAATTGCACATGATCTGATCTAAATGCTAACTACATGTTGTTATGCTATCAATGCATATTGATTCTATATGTTTTCTATATTGTGAAATATTTGATTCACGGTCATATGAGGTCTGAAAGCATACTATGCACTACATGACCATACATGATTCACATAATCTGGTATGTATCGCTAAACATAAACGATATAACTGATAAACACAAACTATATATTGATAAACATATAAACAAGCGATGCAACTAATTATATATGCAATAACGAGCAATCGGTTCAAGTCTAAGCATCTCCTACTAATGGCGGATACTTAAATCTCTTAAACCATCGCTCTACTTCCAACTTGAAATGCTCGAACTTGTATTGAATTCTTTTTTAAACAAAATATGAGCTGAAATGATATTCCCTTACTTCTCAAGTATACTTTTAAAATTCTAATAAGATCAAGACTCTAGAAATATTTTTTATGTTAAAATAGACTCGAGGAGCTTTCCAATGATAGGTGGTACAACCTCCAACAAGCGACACGTATATTATATTATACAAATTCAAAAGTTGACTGAAATCTGGAACTGATCACAGCTGCGGTTAGGGCCTACATGCATGCAAAGCCCAAAATTCATTTTGGGTGATTCAAAGCCCAAAATTCAATATTTCTAACACATGCATCTTCCTTTTTCATGGAATACTTTCATATACATTACATACTTTAAGTAGAGTCACATAGCATTTATATATTAAAAAAAATAGCTAATGCATTTAAACTTTAGTAAAGAGTCTGATCACACTTGATAATAAACACTGCCGTGCAAAATCACTCATCAGTAACATGACAACAACACACTTCATGCAATAACTCCTAACTTCCACAAGCCAAGCATTCATCACGGTTCATCAATGAGCAGACCATTTGGGACATTTCAGTATTCTTGTTATCTTCCTCACTTGCAGTCTTTGTGTTTTCCTGCATTGGAAAGGGAGTTTTTGGTTTATACTTGCAGGGAAACACACCAAAAAACATAGAGGCAAAAATATAATTCAGCTGAGTCATGAAACAATGGTCACTCATTAAGGAATATTACTTTGAGAATGGAAGTATCAACAGTGAACTTAATTGCATCAGCTGCAGCACGTGATCGCAGATAGTACATCCCTGTTTTGAGCCCCTGATGTAAATAAATGCATTACAATATTAGCGGAAACATTAACCAAACCCAAAACTAGAGGTCGTAAAATGGAAGATCGAGCAGGTTGGTTGGCTGGTACAGGTTAGCTTTGCCCGAATCGCCATCAATGATATTTAATTTTAGTAAGTCAATTTTATTACTCCAGGTTAGGGTTTAGGGTGGATCTAGTAAAAAGAAAAATTAAATGAAAAAAATATGAATGATTTCTAGCCACACATTTCAAATATGAGTGAGAATTCTAAGGGAAGATACATCTATTTTTGTAGATACATCTGAAATGAGTAGTTGTGGTTTATTCTTCATTCTCATTTTTATTTTTCTTCTCATTTGATCTTAAATATACTACTCCAATAATAATTTAATCTTATAATAAACAATTTAGGATATGTTAAAGCATTAAAAGAACACTGCAAACGTCTTTAGACCAGTTGGACAGTTGACTTTTTCCTTTAAAGCTGTTTTCTTACCTGTTTGACCCTTATAAATAAATCATAAGTTCATAGCCAAAAACCGGCCCATTTACATGTAAATGTTTTGGAATTGCCACATATAGATGAGTTACAAAGGGTAAAAACAAATAAATTAGTAATACCTTTGACCATGTATGGAAATGCAAGGAAGTAAGCTTTCCAAAGTTGGGTTGGTCCATATGAATATTAAGGCTTTGACTCTGGTCAATGTAGCAACCACGATCTACAGCCATATCTACTAATGTCCTTTGCTTGATCTCCCACACAGTTCTGTTTCCACATTACAATGTAAGAAAGCAAAAATATAATGTTATTATAAGTAAGAGATTATAAACACAAGAAACTCCATATCATACTTGTAGATAGCCTTCAAATCCTCAGGGATTTCAGCAATTTTCTGAACAGAACCATCCTCGTAGATTATCTGATTCTTAAGAGTAGGGGTCCAAAGGCCCATCTCAGTTAAGTCATGTAATAGATGCTTGTTGACCACTACAAATTCTCCACTGTAAAACAAATTGCCATCAAAATCAAGTAAGAACAGCATGTGAAGCTTATCTTAGATGTGGCCATATTGGTGGGTCAAGCAGATTGGGTAGCAATGCAAATAGGGTAGCTTTTGTCCGTGTCAGGTCAGGCAGACCCAAAACAACTTTTGGTTAAAATTATTTTATAAAAACTAGTGGGAAGTATAAATAGTAGTATTTTGAAGATAATGTAACTCTATGATTAAAAATAATATTTAGATGGTATTGCACAATAAAGATAAACTTTTGGCAATTTATAACCCATTTGATGAATTGTTTAATACTTAGGTTTTCATTTTATCCTTTAGAACCATTCATATGTAAATGTGTGGAAATTGCAAGTTTCAGCATATCCCAGAAACACAAAATGATGTCGGTGAGAAACTTACCTCAAAACTCGTCGACTATATATATTAGAGGTATATGGCTCGAAACACTCATTATTTCCAAGAATCTGACTAGTTGAAGCAGTTGGCATTGGAGCTACAAGTAGTGAATTCCTTACTCCGTTCTTAGATATCATTGCACGCAGAGCACTCCAATCCCATAAATCTGAAGGTGTAACTCCCCACATGTCTGGTTGAAGAACTCCCTAACAGTAATTACAGGTAGATAGAACAAACAGTCAATGGAGTTCCAGCAGTCATTGATAGCTTGTGGTATCCTTAACTAGTAAGATATAAAGAGGAAAGCAGTCTTGAACATAAGTTACATGCGGCAAGAAAGGTGGGCCGGACAGGTTGAAAATAGCTCAAATTGGGTTTGTGTCGAATACAGGTCAAATTCAGTACAGGTTGTGTCTATTTAGGTTGACCCACAAAAGCTTTTTGCACATTTTAGCAGTCAAGTTTATTAATGCAGTCATAAAAAATACAAAACTTCATTATAACAAACTATATAAATCTGTGAGTATTACAAATAAAAAGTTCACATATTAATAATAGACTTTGGGCGACGATCCCATTTCACATGTTCTCATTTGGCTAAACTAGGAAGTTTGAAATGTCCCTGTTTTGCTTAACTATTTGAATGAACCCGTTCAGGTCAAGCACAAACCAAATTGACCCAATCATCAGTGAATTGCCAACTCTAACATAAGCTTTTCACCCCAGATAATCCAGACCATATTTTTTTAAACTGAACTAGCAAACATTCTTATGAATTACTTGCAAATTTACCATTTCAATTGCTACAGTGTAACAGGAACACCATAGTGTGCCATAACGTTCAATTCTAGGTGATTCAATGATTGTGTCGCAGCAACACAACAACTAATCATAAACATATTGACTAAAAGCACATGTGCAAGAGACAGACCTTGCTAACAGGACTTCCAATATATGTTTCATAAGTGCCTTCTTTTTCAGCTATCTCAGACGAAGTTTTCAGGGCATGGTAGTATATTGTTTCAAATATGTCCTTGTTCAACTGTTGAGCCTGCAATTCAATATACAAGAATAGTGAGAATCATAAAAAGCAGTTATCTGCTAAAAAACTGCAACATAAATAAGAGCACGTGGAGTACCTCTGGTGAATCAAAAGCCATGCCCAGCAATATGAAAGTATCTGCAAGACCCTGGACCCCAATACCGATAGGCCTATGTCGAAGATTCGATGTTTTTGCAGTTTCAACAGGGTAATAATTTACATCGATAACTTTGTTGAGGTTTGTAGTAACAGTTGATGTAATCTGCCAATCACAACAAACAGAGAGATTTAACTTATGTCTGGCAAAACTGGTTCTAGTTGTAGCCGTAGGTCAGATTTGTAAGTAGCCACTAGTTATATGAATGTATTTGGCAAGTAGTTGCGGTTGTAAATTGTAACTAAAAAGTGTAAACTGACATAAAATGGCACACATAATAATACCCAGCTGATAACATGATTATTTACGAATAAAAGGGTAATTTTCCCAGCTTGTTTTAAAGATACTAGTAGCTTATTATTTATAGAGCTTAAATTTTCAAAATTCAGTGCTAAAAGCTGTCAATGAAGCAAAAAACTAACATTGGGAGCTTATTGGTTCAAAAATAAATGTAAAGCTCCTAAAAGCTGTGACAAACATTTCTTAGGATCATGACAAACTAACCATCTAAGAGTATGCATACAGAAGTTAAACAAAAATAAAAAATAAAAACTTAGGAAAAGATGATAAGAACAACAGAGCAAACCTCTGCAAGTTTGTCAAAATCAAAAAAGCGATTGCTAGAACCTCTACTGCCAACAAGCTTTGATGGTTGGGATTCTGCTGGAATTCCCTGGTAAAAGCAAGACAAAATTTCAGACAACGGAGCAAACCTCTACTACCAACAAGCTTAAGTGGAGCATACAGGTTGGGTAATAAGTTTGGATCAAACAAAAAGTTCTTGCATTTATTAAAGTAGAGTATTGCAACAATAACATACTTTTAAAAAAATAATTTTGGTAATTAAATTACTGTTTTAACTACTTTAACCAGTTCTTTTTACTAGTTTAAGCAAACATCGCCCAAAACAACCCCATACCCAAAATATATCCACATTCATAAAAGAGTAATTATCATTCAAGTCATACCTTTTCTCTGACATATCGTGGTAATGCAATTGATGCCAGATTACATACAGCAGTTTCTGTAGGACTTGTGTACTCAATAATCTCCGTACACAGATTTGAAGACTTTATGGTACCAAGATTCTGCTGGTTGCTTTTTCTATTACAAGTGTCCTAAGAAGGCAACATTTTCTTTTGTTAAAAGTTATAAACAATAAATAAACAGATAAAAAAACAACAATGTACTAAACCAGAGATGCAAATGGCCCCTGTCCAAAACCTACCTTATAAAGCATATAAGGTGTCCCAGTTTCTATCTGAGACTTAAGAACTTCAAACCAAAGATTTTGTGCCTGAACTACACTTTTTGCCTTCCCCTGATTATAAAAGAACAACACACCATTAGCCAGACCGCTTAAGCTTCACCACAGCAACACCTTATTGATTATGACAAATATATCCAAGCATTACCTGTTTTTCATACTGGGTGTACAGGGTTTCAAATTCTTGACCCCAACAATCAGCTAAACCTGGAGCCTCATTTGGACAAAACAAAGACCACTGCCCATTACTCTGGACTCTTTCCATGAAAAGGTCAGGTATCCAAAGAGCATAAAACAGATCACGGGCTCGCTGCTCTTCCTGCATAAAGGAGCATGCACAAATTTATGAAATGTTAGTCAATCATAAACTCTTGACTAAGAATGTACTGAACCAAACCATCCAGATGAAGTTCAACCTCAAAATTTACAAAATAACCAACTTTAACACCGCATTCTCAGGTTTGGAGGAAAAGGAAAAAGAATTTTATAAAATTCTTATTGTTGTCACATAAACAATGACATAATTATGGAGTAGTATGTAAGATAGGTCAATATTACCTTTCCATGATTCTTCCTCAAATCCAGAAAAGAAAAGATATCAGCATGCCACGGCTCCAAATATACAGCAAAAGCACCTAATTCAATTAAACAATTTAATACAACGTAGCAGCTTCATAAAAAAACACAGCAAAATAAAATCACATACCCTTCCTCTTGCCACCTCCTTGGTCAACATAGCGGGCAGTATCATTGAACACACGCAACATTGGAACAATACCATTTGATGTTCCATTTGTTCCACGTATGTAGCTTCCAGTTGCACGGATATTATGAGCAGAGACACCAATTCCGCCTGCTGCTTTGCTGATAACAGCACATTCTTTTAAAGTGTCATATATGCCTTGAATGCTATCATCTTTCATGCATACCAGGAAACAGCTACTCAACTACAAATAATGTGATCAAAAAGATATGAGAAACCAACAGCATA
Organism: Chrysanthemum seticuspe; assembly: GCA_019973895.1. Lineage (NCBI taxonomy): Eukaryota > Viridiplantae > Streptophyta > Magnoliopsida > Asterales > Asteraceae > Chrysanthemum > Chrysanthemum seticuspe. The sequence goes on along the minus strand of BPTQ01000002.1, from coordinate 90,671,238 downwards.
TAAAATAGTATCATTTCTTTGTGTTAATTACGCAACAAGTGAAAAACCAATGTAACAACGAAGAATTTTTCATACTTGAGGCCTCGGTGTTCCTGCATTGAAAAGGGTGGGAGATGCATGGGTGAACCATCGCTGTGACATCAAATGATATGTCTTGATAACGGAGTCAATATCATCCTTGTGAATCCCAACAGCAACCCTCATTAGCATATGCTGAGGCCTTTCAACAACCTCCCCTTCAATCTTCAAGAGGTAAGATCTCTCAAGGGTTTTAAAACCAAAATAATCATAGTCAAAGTCCCGGTCATATATAATCTCACTGTCCAGTCTAGCAGCATGCTGAAACATACAAGTCATACACAGTTACTACCTTTAGTAGAGATATCTTCAAGTCACAAGTTGATGTGACATTTTGAAGATAAAAAACTAGCAAACACAGCTTACATGTATAGAAACTTTGAACAATTTTTATTATTCAAAAATGCCTATAAGTGAATAATTTACACAGCTTAGTACATGTATAGAAACTTTGAACAATTTTTTTGAAATGTGAAATTCTGAAGATAAAAAAACTAGCAAACACAGCTTAGTACATGTATAAAACCTTTGAACAACTTTGAACGATTTTGTTACAATTTCTCATAAGTGTAAATTAATCAAAAATGTCATTCAATCACTACAACAAACCATTTATTCCTTAGAAATATTATATTCTGTTTACAAACATATATCACCTTCATAATAATTTCATAAACATCATCCGCAATCAGAGGAGCCTTCTGCCCAGATCTCTCACTGACATGGTTGTACATGTCTTTTATTCTGCAACAAAAACAGAAGTTAGCATTACGCAACAGCTCCAATATCAAATTTCAGTATACAATAATCTAAATCAACTTACGTGTCAGAGAATGACTTCTTAGTGTTCTTATGCAGATTTGAAACCGCAATCCTTGCAGCCAACTGTAAAAAGATCATAATAATTTCAATTGTGTACAATTATCAGATCGATAATACCAAACAGCTAAAACTCAAATTTCACAACACCACCCATAATCCCACACATTTACAAGTTCTATAATCTCTATACTCACTTCAACTACAAAAATCATCTAACGAATCTAACTAACTATTGACGTCATACAGCTTCACAATTGACAAATTATCAAAAACCACATAGGTTCCTAAAAATGAAAGTGCTAATGTCTTGGAACAACATAATTAGTTTCGTCACATCGTCACATTTATTAGTTTCGTATCACATCTTATTAATTTCCAGAATATCCCAAATCATAATGTACAAACACATGTAATTACCAAACAGTACATATGTAAACTATGTGTTCAAAGTAGAATGTCGGTTAAATCATCAGATTTCGCTATCTCACTTTTTAATTCTTCACTCTACTAATTACCACGTCATCTCTTCTTACTAGTTACCCAACCACTAAATCATCCACAAATAAACAGTTATATTATATAAATAACATACAGCTATATAAACAGTTATAGTATACTAGTCGGATAACCGCGCACAGCGGCGGCGATGAGTATAGTTATATGTGTTTGCTTACCCGTTTAGTGAATTCGTTTCACAACACTTCGAATGTATATGTGTTACTTGTATGTGTTTGTTTAGGTTACCCGTAGCTTTCCCGTTACATCATTATTCCCGCATATAAAAATACTCTCGCAATCTCTTACATGTCAAACACTCTCCCAAAAATATATTTGACGAATCAAGATTGTATTGATTGAAATAAAAGTTAAAGTTGTAAAAATTTGAATTAAAAATAAAATAAAACCACTAAAAATATAAAAAATAAAAACTCATAAAAATATATCAAAATGGATGTTGAATTAAAGAGCATAAAATTTTAGAAAATATGGTGAAATTAGATTATAAAAAAAATAAATAGATAAAAAGATATTTCAATTTGAAAATAAAGATGAATTTTTAATTGAGAAGTGACACATGTCACTTTATAATTGGAGCTCCTTATCTTACTTTTTAGTGGTTAGGAGTTAGGGTTAGAGTTTGTTAAGAATTGACACATGTCATCTCATGATTGGAGCTCCTTATCTTAATTTTTGGTTAGGAGTTAGGCTTGGAATGAGGTTTAGCTTTTAAATGCATTATATAGTAGCATAGATATAGATAAAAGTAGCCTGTATATAAATAAAATTAAAATAACAGAATAGTGATTTTATAAAAATGCTCACACAGGCATAATCAGGATGATTAGCAGTCAAAGCAGCAGAAGTCTCAGCGGCCAATTCATCTAACTGACTAGTAGTCACGCCTTTATAAACACCAGCACACACTTTTTGCGACACGAGTACCGGATCGCAATGATCGATGCTCAATCCGTAACTCAGTTTCTTCAATCGAGCCGTGATTTTGTCGAAATGAACCGTCTCTTGACGACCGTCTCGCTTCACTACATACATGATGATGATTTTGGTAAAATGATGATAGTGTGTGTTTTAGTGTGTGTGTGTTTTTAGTGTGTGTGTTTGAAATCTGGTATTAGGGTTTGGTTGAGATGAAATAGGGGGGAGTTTTCCCGCCAAGTGGATAATGTGCGCGGGCTTTTTAATGGATTGGGGTTTAGAATTTTGGGAATTTTTGGGGCGGTTTTTTTAAAATGTTATTTTAACTTCAAAATTTTTTGGGGAGTGTTAGGTAAGCTTCCTTTTTTTTCTTATTAAAGTGTCTTAATAATTGCCTAGTACTTAAATTTGATAAAAGAAGTTTGGTAGGGTACTAGAGTGCATGCCTGTATGGCATTCAAAATTATTTTTTTGAATTACTATTACAAACTTTAAATAATTAGTTAAATACAAAATTATGATATTGCAAAAAGTTAAAAATTAAAGATGATGTCATTTGGTATATTTTTTTTTAAATGAAAGAAGTACGAAATTTTATTTAGTTGTTATTTCTGTTGTATATGTTTTAATTGTTTTTCTTGTCCTTACTTTTTTTATTATGTAAATTTACTTAAACTTACAAGCGGGTAATGCGCAATGTGTGATGATTTTGATGCATGTTTGAGAAAATATGAAATTTTGATGTTGATATCGGGGAAATATGAAATTGACCCCGAGTTTTTTTATCGAATGTTTGAATTTTAGTCTCTTTTATAATATGTGTGATGTGACAAGGCTAAGATCTCTGAAACCTCTATGTCTCATTCTCCTTTGGTTATTAATCAACATGTCATGAAAAGAAACATTGTTGTTTCAGGTTATTAATCAAGATGTCATGAAAAGGAACATTGTTGTTTCAGGCATAAATTATTGGGGAAATGATGCATAATTTATAATTTAAGAAAGTTGCCTATTTTCTTTTGTAAAAAAAAGAGGAAAACATGTATTTGTAATATAATAAAAAGGCTTAATTATAAATATTTTACTCCGTAATTTTTTAAAAAGAAAAGTATGTAACTTTCCTACTTTAGTTATCATTTCCCCTAAATTATTTTATTTTTAAAAAGTGGTTCACAGACAGATAACTAACTTATTACTGGATGCTAGACCAAGAATCAAACTAGGATCTCGAGTTTAACATTTATGAGCAATGACCTGACCAATTCCAAACAACAACCAGGTCTGAACGTGCACTTCCTATGCACAGCCCTCGTCAATTCCAAACAGCAACTTGTTAAAAGGCATATCCCTTCTTTTCCAAATGTTCTGAAGTTTTTTAAGAATGTTGAATCTCTTCTTTTTTTTCTTTTTTTGACAATTCAAATATGTGATTAATTGGTTTTAGCATCATCATTTGAAACATTTTGGATAATTGCATCATCATGACAGAGTTCACAAGCTTCATACGAAGGCGCGTCTTTTAAGCGTGATCGATGTTCTTCTCTAGCCAATTCAATCGCCTCTCAAAAGTCAGCACTGCAGCAGCATGCATAGTCCTAACATCTAGTTGAGCCACTCTTGCACAAGAACGTAATAAAATGTAATAATCAGCATGGGCAGCATATACATATCTCCTATCACCCTTTTTCCTTGTGTAATGAAGGTAATCGAGTCTTTTGACTCTGCTTCTAGAAGGGATATAGCAAAATCTGTTCTCTTCCATGTTTGATATCATTTGCTGTATTGCTCTTTCTTTGTGCAAATCCTTAGAGACATTGCCCGTTTTAGGTTTCTTGATCCTGTTCGTCTTAAATTTGGATAAATCTCGAGGTCTCTTGTGGGGACTGCAACTAGGACTCGAGGAGAGTGTCAATGGTTTATGTTCCTATAATAAATCACCAAGAACAAAATAAGGAAATGCAAAACTGTTTAATGCATCGTAAATTCCTTACACATGCATAGGGAAAAAAAAGAAAAGAAAAAAGGAACAAAATAGTGATGCCAGTTACATATACTAAAAGACGAGTGATTTAAGCTTTCATAAGGGCATTTTAAAAAGCAAGAATAAGTATTTGGACAAAACCAGTCCCTGCTAACCAGACAATTTAATAATTTATTTCAAGATCTTTCTAGTATTGGGAAAAATAAGTGCTTACAAGAATTTACAGAAAATCTGATATAATGATAAGATCCGACTAAACATGCTACTAATTAACAAATAATCTACAAAATCTTACATCCTTTAATGCTCCTCAAGCTGGACTATGCCCAACTTGTTACAATTGTAGTCAATATGAGCCTTCACAGAGGAACATGTTAGGTAAATCGCAGAAGCTCGCTATGATCATGCACAGACACACAAACCCGACTAGAGAGTAGAGAGTAAAGAGTGTCTAATATGATAGAACTAGTCCACAGCCGCACTAGTAAGTTGATATATAGACTCTCACACGCGGGTTTACAATTACATAGGAGTTATATCTATAAGGGCCGAATTAGGTTAATCCTTATACGGGACGGGACCGTAATTCTTATTTTGTTCCAAAGGTGCCCCTACAGAACCCTGCAAGAGAGCAACTGCCCCTCAGCTGCCTCCCGCTCAGGCCCCTCAGACTCCGCTCCATAAAGCTGGTTAGACTATCAAGCAACTTGCTCTCTAACACAACATACGAGAAATTTACATTATAGCAAAGCTGCAACAAAATATACAAGAAATATACCGGTCCAAAACAGGCCAAGAATCAGGCTTTAACCGGGCCCAGGAACGGGTCAGGCAGGACGAATGGTATTGGGCCGGGATTTGGACTAGTCTTTGAACTGAAAGTCGGCCTGATATAGGGCCTGGTCAGGCCCGGGTCTGAGCCTTATCGAGTTGGGCTTTTTAGGATCGGTCTAGGGCCGGGCCAAAGACGGGCCTCGGGCTTTGTCCAAATTGCCCATCGGGAGACACCACATATTATGTGAGTGATCACAATACGTAAATATGGTCTCTCGAAAGATTAGTCACGGTCACCTTCTATGTATTTTGGTCCTTCTGTGACTGTCTTGATTCTTTGCCATGTCAATAGCATGTTATTACAATAGCCTTGTAAGTTTTTCTATTAGTACTACTCGGCACTTGTAATATATATCTGGTCACAATCATCTGGCATGTAACATGATTCAGCTGGGTGCTTTTGTATGACTTAGAAATATACACAGTAACCAGTGGTAGAACAATGATGATGGGCAATCTTCCAAGTCCCAATATACATATAATTTTTACATTTTTGATTTTCTTATAAACCTCTTTAGTAAAAAGCAATGATATTGATTGAAGAAGAGGAACCCTAGATATATCTCCAAGATTTGAAGAACTGTATTGCATCCTAATGCATAATGTATGGACTGGACATGAAGTGACTGATTGACTACACTTAGGATAAAAATTTTAATTGTGTAACCCTTGAGTACTTAAGCTTCTTTACCACCTTTCATTTCTTTGTAAATGTCAAAAGCTTAGCTTCCCTGTTCTGGTAACAACTTCCAGTTTGGAGCTAACGAAAAGTTATGCCATTAGTTACAGAGCCACCCAATACCGTAAGGTGAAACCGGTCCCCAATAAAGCATCACAATGATTTCTTGATAATCATACCTTCCTAAATCTAACGTCATCTACCTATGCCATCAGAATAGTGTGCTTGCCTTGTTGAAATTGGTAGAAACTTAAATAGCAAGTGTCATCTATACACATCCCAAACTACAATCAAACTTGGATGCTAATAACCATCCTAATTCCTACGAAACACTGCTATTCAAAATAAGATGGCCTTCTATTTAGCAAACATAGTATTGACAAACACGCCATAACACATATAATTGTTATGACATTGAGAGCAATTAACATATTACATGCTACTCTAAGAAAACGGTGAGTTTTTCAGTTCAAACACACCATTCTCTTCAGTTGAATAAGCACATAATTGAACAATAGTGTTAAGAAAAATGTTCGTCGTCCTATTTTGACAGAATTCCTCTACTTTGTGAATTTGATGATACAAAGAGTTAAAGTGTTATTAGACTAGTTTACAATGTCTAGATTAGTTTAATTGTAATAGTCTTAAGTTGTTGGATTGAAGAGAAGAGTATTTTTCAGCAAGCTAAAGAAATACCTCTCAAGCTTGCAGTTTTTAGCTCAGCTCAAAGGTGTAGCTCAAGAGATTCTACAGCAAGGTGAATTAGAAGACTCAAGATTATTCTAGAATGTATTATGAAGACTTGCTGAAGGAGATAATGTGTCGAGAGATAGGATCAGTTTCCTAATCTCATTAGAATAAGTTTCCTAATTTTACAATGATTCCTTTTGTGATTATCCTTGAGACTATAAATAGAGATGTCTCATGAGGTATTCAGAATCATTAGTTGATATAAAGTTGTGTAGTTAGTGTGCTTAGGATTGATAAGTTCAATTCTACAGCTTAGTTTATATTATTTACTCAGTCATATAATACATAAACTTTAAGCAAAAGTTGGTCTTGTGTTCATACGAATTATTTGTTAATGCTTAAGAGTTTCTTAGTGCATAACTTTTAGGTAATCTTCTGAAGACTTCAAATAGTTGGGAAACTAAACAAATAGTCTACATCCTGATATGTGTATGCAATATGTTGTAAGGAACAATCAACACAAATTGAAGAAGAAATAACAAGACATACCTCTTCTTTCTTTTGAAAAAAATCCCAAAATATCTCTATTAGCTTATCTTCCTCATGATCCTCAAACGGGAGTTCCACTTCAGCAAAGACCACATCCTTACAATATTCAAGATACTTCTCCAAATCCTTACCATGATCTACCCAAAACAAACAATTTATAGGTTAGACAACATTAATTATATAAAACAACTCTCGATATATTGAAATAATTGAGATAATAATATTTCGTGCCCAAATAAAAGTTACAATCATTTAATAGCATTTCAAGAACAAAATATAAAACTGTAAATGAGTAACAGCTTACCACTGGTATCAGTGAGCTCATTGTATTTCGAATGAAGTACATGTAAAATATCAGTTGCATCCAAGTTGGATTGTTTTCGTAGCTTATTATAAGGTTCTGTAAGAGAAACATCTGACTGGCTACTGCTACAAGGCTCTGAAATATCACGATCACTCGAAGGAGAAGATAGCTCAGCATCACTATTTACATCCACAACGCATTCAGATTCCGCCTCTTCTTCTTTATCAGCAAATCCATCCAACTTCTTTGACTTTTTGTCATCTCTTCTCTTAATGTCACTAGACAGAGACTTTTCCCACTTCCCAAAACCATGTATGTTGTAAAGAATCCTAATTGAAACTATAAGTGTTGACAGTACAATAGAGCGTGTAGGCAGCCTAAACTCGTTAGCTGACAGCCACAGCTCGGATGGCATAGACCACTCGTATATACGGCAAGCATGAGGGAGAATAGTCTCAACTGGAAGAGATAACTGTCTTAGATAACGGGAGGCAATTGCATAGAAGTTGACTGGAGGTAATTCCAATCGTATAGAATTAGCAAGAGAAGCTGCTAATGATTCCATCTTTTGTACTGTAATAGCATGTATGGGTCTGAACATACGGCTTGAACTTAGTGGACAGGCATTAGTAGGGGGTCCAATTTGTTCCTCGATTTCAACAAAAGCAGCAAAATAGGGAAGCTTTCCTTCAAGTGTCCACTTGATTATATCTGTTGACAAGATTGGCTCCCTTGCCAAATGACACACCAAGAAAGATATTACTAATGAGCAACATAAAGGTATTGTCTTCCTAACAGAATGGTACCATATCATTAAGTTATAAGGTTCAGCTTTATGTTTAGCCGTAAGCCCAACACCACCAGTTTCCCCTGAAATATGATAAGTATGCCGATTAATGGGAGTGTCAAAATTATCTAAAAAGTCAATAGAACAGCAACAACAATAATATGCAATCCTGCTAGAGCGGGGTATGGGGGAGGTAGGAGTAGACAAATCATACCCCTACCTAAGGTAAAACCCAATAGTAAGGAGAGCTTCTAGCAAGACTTCCGGCAAGTGTAGAAAGTCAATAGAAAATTATCATTTTCTGATGGCATACATTTGTTTTTGCAACAAGCTTTTTTAACTTTTTTTTTTTTTCTCTGAAAAGGTGAATTTTTATTATAATTCAAACTTGCTTATAACACTTACAACCAATTCAGCAGTCATTAAATGGACAGACCCCATTGAGACTGAAATCAGAGAACTAAGAAATAGCTACAACAGAGATACTAGCTATATACATTCACCATTCTTCTAGTCTAGTACATTAGCAGTGAACCAACATACTAGCCCTAGGTAACCATGGAGAAACCACACACCTTGGCTACATTTCCTACTTACAAACACCCAGCTTTTTTAACTTTAACATTAGAGAAAACCGCATATATAATTATAAAAATATAGAGTAAAATCCTTATCGAGCATGACATTTCCAGGAACATCAACAATATTATTTGCAGGGTCCACAAGATAGTAGCATTTCTTTTCTGAGATACAACTAAAGTATATAAATACCTTGTACTTGAGATTGTGATTCATTAATAACCTTATCGGCCCAGTCATCAGTGAATACCTCCGTTGATGCCACAAATTTTGACCAAATGGGCTCCACCAGGTCAAGAATTACAGGGGACACATTGAACTTATCAACCAAAGCCTTTATCTGCAGTTCAAGCATTATTTGTACTCCCATCACATATCTCATCCTAATTTCTGAGTAATAAGCTTCACCATTATCCTCTTGGGTTTGCAAAGTCTCCGAAAATTGTGAAGGGGGTTGGAATTGGGAGAGTTTTTCGGTTTTAACAGTGCGCCTTCGAACACGGCCACCTACATTCTCTTTGGTAAAAATCTTTTCATCATTATCTACAGCAGTGCGCATGATTCCACCAGCTTGAACGCTACAACGCTGGCAGTAATAGAAACCATCAAAGCAATCAAACTCCATATGGCCACATAGTTGGCATATCAACCTCAATACATCAGTCATCTATGCAGGTACAGATGCGGTTCCTATAAAGACATAACACAGAGTAATCAAGACTTTAAATTCTTGGATTATGATAGAAAGTAGCTTTGATGATTGACACTATCATTATATGTAAGGTAACAAAACAACCCATGATCCCAAACTCAAAAATTTAAAGATATGGAACAAGTGCATATGAACAAGTCGATCAATGTTACAGATATTTGTACTAGTAAGTGCACACATTGCTCTAAAACTGACTTCTCGTCTACTAATAGGTGCACACCTAAGGTCATCATTCGCTTTGGTTCGCACAGCCAAAAAAAAAATTAAACTGACTTCCCATGTTCCCCCATTACTATTACTATACATATAGTACTTGTATCCATTTTTACCATGAGGGAAATCTACTTTTTTATAATAGTTCTTACAGTACTTATTATTAAATTAAAGTTTCCATTTTCATGGATATGGTTTAATGTAGATATAGTTATTGGCCTAATCTCTCAAATATGCAACTTTTCAGAATTTATGACATAAACAAACAAACCTAACTGATTAAATGTCCAACAAAACAACTTGTATAATGGCAAACACCTTTAAACATATTGTAAAAACTAGTTGAAATTGATATGCATACCTTTAAACTGAAACCAGAGTATGATTCGGCGCTACGTACTGAAACAACCTTGGTAACAATGAGTATGAAGGGGTGTTTGTTTCCACTTATATAGCCGGCCTAATTTGATTTTGGGTTTATGTTTATGTTTTGCGGCTTATTTTAAAATTTTTAGACTTATATTATTTTTTTGATGTCATAACGAAAGTGAATAAAAAGTTTTAAAATAAGCCACAAAAAGTAAGCTTACGAAACATAAATCGAAAAGTTCAAAACTAAAAAAACTATAAGTCGTCTATGTAAGCCGAAACAAACACCCCGAGAGGGACAAGTTATTTATTACCATATACCATGGGTGTTTGTTTTGGAGCAAACATAAATATATGATTTTTAAGATTTAAGGTAAAAAGAAAAAATATATGTGTAAAAATGGGTGAAGTTTAAAAATATGTAACGTATTTTTTCAAAAAGAATGAAATACGTAACCAACTATATCTATTATTGTATCGCTAAAATATTTTCAAATTTTGAAAAATATACGTAATGAGGTGAGATCCGTAAAGATCATGCAATCTCTAAAGAACAAATCAGCCAATCATGGCCTTTGATTTTATTTTGATCCAAGCAGTGATCAAAACATCCAATTACATAAGAAGGGTATATTTGTCCATTATAAAAACACAAAATATACAACTTACCTTCATTTTAGACAAAAATACACCGTTGGTCCTTGTTCACGCGCATCGCGATAAGACAAAGTTGGGCGTTATCATTGCTGGAGGTCCAAAACTTGTGTTTTATACTCTAGACTAGTCCCTTGACCAGGATTGCTACAGTCAACATGAATTTTCTGGCTTTACTTCGAGGGTATAATAGACCATTCACAATTTTAACCCAACATAATTAAAATCTAACCCAACCTTCAACCAAATTAGTACCGGCAACACACAACATTGAACCCTAAAATACAAGCAACACACATTCTATCCAAAGCAAAAAAAACTATAATGGCACAAAACGATAAGGAGAAGGCTTTATTGAGTTCGTTGAGGAAAGAAAACTGCCCCAAATGAAAAGGATTTGGGTGTTAAGCAATGTTTTAAAAACCGGGTTTTTTATCGACCCGGTTTAGTCGCCGGTTCACCGGGTCACCGGTTCAACCAGTTGAACCGCCGGGTCGAACCGGTTCTATACATATATATACATTTTCCTATATTTAATAATTAGTATTGCATTATCTAATAATTTATCCGTTTTTATTCATACATTCGATTAAACCAATGAATAAAATTGAGACTATACCAATAAGTTTTTCTTTTTAAGTCTACATCTATAAAAATATAGCCAAAATTTTCAAGGTGATTGTATTATAAAATAGTTTATAATAAAACTATATTAATTGGTGATTCTAAGATCATATATAACTATAATTTATTATTTTACAAAATTTTAACAAACACTAGTTATCAACATTTTAACTTTTCAATTAAACTTAGAAAAGTTAATGGAAAAAAATCATTTTGTTAATTTTTTTTACAAAAAGTAATGACCCGGTCGGGGTTTATCAAACCGGGTCGACCCGGGTCAACGAAAAACCGGCGGTTTAATCCGGTTCTCAACCATGCAAAAACCCGGTCCTATCCGGCCCGGTCTCTGAGCCGGTTCCCGGTTGAACCGGTCGGGTCAACCCGGGTTTTAAAACATTGGTGTTAAGAAAGAGAAGGAAGAGGCTGACATCGTGTTATCAAATGTTAACGATTTGGGAGAAAGGATTACAAATCTGGAAATTTTCTTTAAATATCTTAATGAAAGGAAAGAAATGAAGGAAAATGATGATAGGAAGAGTTGTGGGTCTAGCTAAGTGTATGTTTAGATGATAGAAAACTTTGTAGTTGTTGAGAACATGAAATTGATCAATAAAAAATTGGGTTCTTATGTAAGTAATAGTGTTTGGTTGTGCATTGTAACTGCTTGAAATCGTTTTGCATTTCTTAATAGGTTTGACTTACCCAAGTCATACCACAATAGTAAGTTACAATTTGTTGTCTTTCATAAATTTGTTTGACTTGGGTAAGTCAAAATTCAAGATGTTACAATTTGAGGCATTGGGCGTGTTCAGTCCCACTGTCAACACTAACACCAAACCAATTTCTTCCTAAACAATACACCATTGTCAATACATTATGATTTAGTGTTAAAGCATTTGCATTTTCAACACATATTTTTAAACCACTGCATTTGCTTTTGCTGATACAAGGGGGTGTTTGGTTTTGCTGATACAACTTTTACTGATAAAAGGGGATGTTTGGTTTTGCTGATACAAAGGGATGTTTGGTTTTGCTGATACTAATTAGACTAAAATACATCAAATATCACAATACAAGAACATATTAAATACATACAACTTAGATGATATTTCATCATTAATATAGTCGGTTACAAGATCAGAAACAACTACATCAAACCAAGACCAACAACCAAACAAAAGATCCAATTTACATACCCTCTTTACCAACCTATATTTCCAAAACTAGCACCCAAAAGACCGCATTTATCTACCCCCATGAAATACCCAAAATTCATGCATTATGCTCAGCCATTTTCTTAACAAAACCTTCGTTGAAACGAATAGCTTCATCAGTTTGACTATGAATCTGTATGAATTGAACAAGTTGGTGTGTGTGCCTCGCCTAGATTTTCCTCAGCGCATCCAAACAGTTAAGCGCTATTCCCCGAGGTCCCAGAGCTTCGTTCTCTTCGATCAGCTCCCTACGCTTCATGATTCCCCTCTTTAGATGATCAATGCACTGACGAACTAGCTTTTTCAAAAGCCCTTCTTGTGCAACCTCTTCTTCAAACCACACAGCCATACGATCATTCAACTTGGATGAACCAGCAATCTCCATGAGTTCATTCAAAATAGGGAAATCTTCCATTGGAAATTGTTTGTGTGTGGAAAAAGTGGTGGATGGGTTTATCGGTTCGTGTGCACAAGTAAATAGCGTCTCCGGTAAGAGACGGTTAAGGGTCTAATAGTGACTTTTTTTTCACACTCGGTCCCTGAATTTGTCTTGGTTGCCGTTGTCATACTTAAAACTCCCGCCCAATAATCACTTTAAAATACACAATTTGTAACCACCGGAAAATTTCCGTCTATATTAAGCTAATACTTATCCATTTTCTATGTGTATTTTTTTTTTCTTTAAACGTAAACAGTTTATCTAATCACAACAACTAATGTGACGTAACTCACATTTTCAATAAACGTGCTTACACGCAGACCGACACCAACGACCTTATTTTTATTTCACATAAACAACTTTATATGCCAAGTATCAAAAGCTTTACGTTAATTCATTAACGTACAATTTCTAAACATCCAAGCTAAACGTTTTCTATATATTTGATTTTTCACGAAACCCTATTATATGATTTTATGTAATAAAATCACAAACCCTAAATAGTATATACATGATTTTTACAAAATATAAGTGTACAAGTCATACAAGCTTAGGTACAAGTCTTTAATGCATAAGAACTTAATGTTTGTATAAATTTCATTATAAATCTTAGTGTACTCACTTTAAAGCAAACTATACAAGTTCATAATGCACAAGTCTTAAAATAAGATTTTCATATATTTTATAAAACTAAATACAACACCCTAATGCATAAAGTACAAGTGTGTAATGCACAAAACCTAAAACTATACTTTTATTAACTTAAACTATATGTCTACTACACTAAACACTAATAAGGCTCAAGTTAAGCCACATTGCATACCTCATCATGTTCCTCCATCTTCAACACCATAGTCAAATATTTCAAGCTCTTTATGTGTTTCTTTTAAAGCCATTTGAATCAAAAGACTAGAAAATAAACAAGTATTCACCATGTAATTCTAACCTTACAAAGTTTAAGAACACACCACCTTGTCTAACTTTATACATGCAAAGGCTACTTGTTTCACTTCAAACCACATCCAACCTAAGGTGGTTAAGCTCAAGACTTGTAGCCATATAAACCATTAAACCTTTGAAACCTTGGCCTATAAATACCAACCTCCTTCCATTAATTTCTTCTCATCCCTCATTCGACACACACATACACATTTACATTCTGGTTTGAAGTCCCTAAGAGAAGTAAAGGAAGGATAGATTAAAGCCCAGGATGAAGGAAAGAGTTTGTTTCCAATTTAGAAGCCCTTTGGTAGAAATTCCCTCTTAGTCGAGTTCCAAGATTGTAAGTATTTTAAACTGATTCAATTTTGTTATCACTTTTAATATCAAGTACATACTGTTTAAAAGGATTTTATAAGGAAAACGTAGCAATTTTAATCACCCAAATTGAGTACACGAGTAAAAAGATATGGTCAAATGAAGTTCCCAAAAGGCTGTCAAAATTTTATGTGACAGAAAGTTCGGGCACGCAAAACGAGGCACTTCTGGTCCGTTTTACCAAAAAATTAAAACACGAAAGTTGTTCGGAAAGACGTTTTCTTCAAAAACTCGGGAGCACGGGTCCAGAAAACGCAAAACGAAGACTAATTTTAGTCATAAACTTAACAGCTGTCATATGCTTTTATAAAACCAAGCCAAGCACCCCTTTTCCCGGATTTATTTCTCCTTAACCACAAGTCTATAAAATAAATGGTTTATGCCAACTTAGAGAGGGCATGATCAAGTTTCTAAAATACCAAAAACGTTCTTAAAATCTTTCCATCCTCGCTTTTATTAAACCTTGAACATGGTGTCTCGAGAACCTTTTCAAACGTACCCCTTTTGTGCACTTTTCAAAAATAAGCTAAAACATAAGCTAACAAGTTGTTATAAGTTTGTTTTCAAAATATTATTAACTTATATTTACAATTCGTAGAAATTCTCGCCTTTTTCTAAACCTAAAACGCATTAAAAACTAAAGAAGGACTATTTTTGCAAACGACTTAAAGCGTCAAGGGCCTAAATTGCCAAAACTCTTTAACGTTTTATAACAAGGATTAAGATTGTAATCAACTTGAGACATAGGGGTATAAAGTGTCACTTTTGAAACTATACAAGTATAAAGTGTAACATTTTATATATTATTTCGGAAGTATATTCTTAATACTTAACATACTGTTTTTGATAAAATAATATACGAAGTATTTCTATATCATTAACGATCGATCGAACCTTAAAGAAGAAATATCATAAAACATAAATTATCATCCACTAACTTTCAAAGAGACTTCAAAACTATAAATATCATCAATAATGAAACTTGACATACCAACCCAGGTCGCGTGTCGGAGCCGTTTATTCTCACAACTTAAATTACTTACGGAACACTCTATCACCAAGGTGAGTTTCATAGCCCCTACTTTTATACGTTTTGAATTACTTTTGGGGGAGATACATGCTCAACTATTTTCATTTGCTTTCATAAGTACTTTAAACTTTTAAGGATTACCGTGAGTTTCATAGCCCATACTTTTATATATTTTAAATTACTTTTGGGGGAGATACATGCTCAAATACTTTCTTTGATTTCCAAAAATACTCAAGAAATTTATACTCTTGTGCTAAGCTATACTTTTTATACTTCTGGACATGAAGTGTAGTTACGATATGTGCCTTAATGTGTTACACTTATTCTTACACGCTTTATTCTTTAGCAACTGTTTAACTCCTGGATGGAGTCATTGGAGAGGTATTGATAGTACTATCGGGCTGACGCCCCCACCCTTGGTCCAAGATTCATGGCCTTGGGTGAATATAATCCATTATTCTTGTTTATTCTTGTCATGAGGTTTAGTTGGCTGTTATGCTTTACATTAAGTACTTACATATATCGTATACACATATGTCCTACTCATACTATATTTTAGCAGTGGGTTGTGAACACACATGTTGCAAGTTTTGTATGGGCGGGATTTGCAACTGAGTGAATTTACAATGCATTTGTCATGGAAACATTATTTAAATCACATATGTCTTACTATATTTTAGCAGTGGGTTGTGAACACATAGGTTGCAAGTTTTGTATGGGCGGGATTTGCAACTGAGTGGATTTACAAGTCCTTTGCTATGGAAACTTTCTTTAAGACTTTTCAACTTATTTTCAACAAACTCTATGAACTCACCAACCTTTATGTTGACACTTTTTAGCATGTTTATCTCAGGTTAGTAAGGCGATAGCGAATACATGGATCATAGAGCAATTTGCATGTTTTGGAGACTTATGCTTTTATCATTTACCATTCGATACATTTTGAAAATATATATGTAATCATATACCTTGGGACCTCTTGTAATAACTCTGATTTAAATAAGTCGAATGGTCACTTTTCAAAACGTCTCATTTAGAGGTCGTTTTCTATACCTTTTGCTTTGTATTAAGAAGTAGCACCCCATTGACATTATCGTTCCGCTGCGACATTTTGAGGGTGTTACACAATTGGTCCCTCAAATTGCCAAGTTACATATACTACAACTTAGTTGAAGATTAAACAACACAAAACCATTAGAAGTTTGACTTTGTTAAGTCAAACTTCTAAAACATATCAATAAACTCCAAAACAAATATTGAGTAATGGTTTTGCAATTTTGACTTTACAAAGTCAAAATGCAAATACTACGTACAAAATAGCCATTCACCATTTTCAAGTATTGACTAACTAAAGTAAACTGGAAATGCAATTTTACTTTCTACAATCAAATTGAAATGCTAAATGGAAGTTTGACTTTCGAATGTCAAACTTGCATCACCTACAATACGCACAAACAACAACATATGAACAAGCTAATTTTAAGCAAACCATATAAACAAATATTGTACCAAAATACAAAAACTATTTTGAAACATGAATTGTCATAGGGTATTCAACCCATACATAAACTACAACCACTCAAAGAAATCTACCACGGCTGTGGGGGAAGCTCGGTGGAGTTTCAACAGCTTCCTAGCCAACTCCCAGTTCTTCCTGATATTTTCACTCCCATCATGACTCCTATCCCTGAGCTTGATATTGATTGTCTTTAGCGACCGGGAACACGCAAGTATAAACTTTATTAAAGTTAATTCATGCTCTGTTCTAGGAAAAGCTCGAAACACCACAGTCTGTAGCTGGCCATGGCTGATTGTGTTTCTGTCTACAACATTGGAATTTTTTTCCAAAAGTAGAACACTAAGCGTGTTTGCAGCCTGAAAAATCAAATAGTGTTGAGATACACAAACATGGCAATTTAGGAATGTTTATTTTAAACATGTGCATTACAGTATTACACTTACTCTGGTATCCAACATTTTCAAATTTGGAGATCCACGAATCATTTCAATGATGAACGATACCATAACAATATTCCCAAAATCGACATCGGACAACTTAAGGTTAATCATGGATACAAAGGGCACATTCATCATAGAATTAGCTTCATGTATCAACTACAAAAAGTTTTAAAGATTAAATTTCATTATTGTTACACATTTCTTTAACATTGTAAAATTATAAGTGTAAAACTCAAATTGTTCTTACCGTGCAATCATCAAAATCCAATGTAAGGGTCTCAAGATTTTGAAGTCTTGCCAGGTGAAAGATAACGGATGTTGTGATTGTCGTCACAACATTATAAAGACCGAATGACAAATCTAACTTATTCAAATTCCTAACTTTTGAAATATCCCATAGTCTCATCTCGTTTGTAGTAGGACGATTCATTTTAAGAGACTCAAGTGAGGGACAACCAGCAATAAACTCCCAAACTGTACCGGTTAGAAAAGTGACATGAATCAATTCTAAGCTCAATAGATTTGGAAAGCCATGAAAATATTCCAAAGTAGCCATAGCACAAACATGAAGTACCAGATGTTTCAATTCCCTACGAGAGTAAAGGTGGGTTGGGAACGTAACTCGTTCACCATAACAGTTTGTAATAATCAGCTCCTCAATTCCATGTCGAGCCAAAAACAAAAGCCAATCACGAATCTCTTCATAATGAAATTCGTCTCTTCCAAGCATTGATCTTGGCCCTACAGAGAAGACAAACTTTCTTATTGGACCCATAAGCCGATTTAAGAGTCTAGTAACAAGCCTCCCATCAAACTCATATGTTAAATAATAAAAGAAATCCTCATCAACTATGACATCGGTGAGCAAAGACCACTTAGACCTCCAGTTTCGCGCTAAACTAGAGGTTCTCACCGCTTCTAACAAAGGCAACCGATTCAAATTGTTACTGATCACTATATCTGGCATGTTGCTAATACGATCGATCGACATGGTATTGTTGGAAGTTGGGTTGGTCTTTTGAGTTCTGGAAATGAGGATTTAAATTCGGATTTCGATTTTAGTTGATCATTTCTGGATAATGGTGTTATTATGATTGGTAAAGTTGTTTGTTGGGTGGGTGTATTGGTTTGCGCGAAATTAAATGCTAGCGTATCAGGAAAGAAACGGCTAGTAGGCATAATCACATTTGGTCCCTGGGTTGAAGGTTCGATTTAAATTGTGAATGGTCTATTATACCCTCAAAGTAAAGCTAAAAAATTCATGTTGACTATGGCAATCCTGGTCAAGGGACTAGTCTAGAGTATAAAACACAAGTTTTGGACCTCCAGCGATGATAACGCCCAACTTTGTCCCATCGCAATGCGCATGAACAAGTTTAGAGACCAACGGTGTATTTCAGTCTTCATTTTATCTACACTATCAGATCTAAAAGTCTCTCTCTTCAAAACACATAAAACAGAAACATGCACAAAACACACAAGAACCACTGTAAACTGCCATACCCGTCGATCTTTCATATCATCGTCGATTTCCCGTAGATATGTCATCGATCCGCAACTAACGTCATTATTTGCTTCTGATTCTTTTTTTACACATCATCATCATCAAAAGCTCGTAATTCTCTAAACGAGGTCTTTTAATTGCTTTTAATCTTTAATAACCACTTTTTTATACCTGATTGTTATTTCCAGTTGTGTAGATTTGTTATTTTATCATTTTAGTTTTTGATTATTCAGTTAGATTGTTTTTTTAACAAGAGATTGATTTTTATTGTTGTGTTATATTGGGAATTGTGATTAGTTATTTGACTTATGTTGAAGTAGTCAACTGCTTAGATTTTTATGATGTGTTTCTGTTAATTTATAAAGAATTCGAATTTTACATAACAAGTTAGAAAATCTCTTGAAATTCTTTTTTTGTTGTGTAATGTTATGAGAAAAGTGTAAACCTCGTGGGATTCATCAAATAGTCACATGTTATTCATAATGAATCACATGTGATTCAGCATGAATCCCAAGTGATTCATTAGTCAATCACAGTGATTCATTATGAATCCCATGGGGTTTAGGATGGATTTTAATTCTTTAATTCTCGTGTTTTAAAAAGGTACTGCGTACTCTAGAAGATGGGTCGATGGTATGTAACTATAGACATTTTGTCCGATACAGAAGGAGAATGCAATGAAAGGCGAAAGAGTGAAAGAGAAAAAGCACTTCAAGTTAAAAAGAAACAAATGAAGCCTTGTGGCCATTGTGGAGAGATGACCAACTTGCATACGAAAACAACTTTTCTGATGAACCCAAAGGCAAGGCGAAAGGCGAAACCAATTGATGTTTGAACAAACTTAAGTTACTTATATTCTTGTTTTTTGTTAGTTCTTTTTCTTCTTTACTTCAACATTTAGATGATTTGCAAAGAAAATTCTTGTTTACTTTGAATATATCTTGTTTACTTTGAATATATCATGTTTGTTACTTATATTATGTTTCAATAACTTGATCACATGGGTAATCTGTATGAATCACATGCGAGCAGGGATGAATTACAAGTGATTCATCAAAGAATCCCACGGGACTGTATGAATCACATAAAAAATACTTGTCAAGTTGTTTTTTTTTTGTTTGTTTGTTTTTTTTAATCTATGTGATTCATACAAAAATCACACTACTGTTACTTGTCAAAAATATCAGATACCATCAATAACTTGATCACATGGGCAGTTTGTATGGATCACATAGGATTCTATATGAATCACAAGGGATCATAAAGAATCACATGGGATTAGAGATGAATCACAGTGATTCATCAAAGAATCCCATGGGATTCTGTATAAATCACATAAAGATACTTGACCAATAAATATCATAAAAAAATAGATTTTTAAGAAACTACACAACAGGTACTTGACTGTTAAATCATAGATGAAACAAACTGATCTAGCATAAAGTGATAGGAGCATAAATTACTAAAATTCTAAGAAAATGTCAATCGGGTTTCAACATGAATAACATGAGATTTACATGGGATTTTGTTTCAATCACAAAGGATTCACCTAGTATCACATGTGATTCTGTATGAATCACAAGGGATTCATCTAGAATCACATGTGATTCTGTATGAATCACAAGAGATTCGTGAAAGAATCATATGTGATTTTGTATGAATCATGTGATTTTGTATGAATCATGGGATTCTGTATGAATCACTTTACAATAGAAAAGTAAATACTTTTTATGTTTTATTTCATTTTAAATATTTTTGGATTGTTAACTCAGTTGTATTAAGATGTTGATTTTTTGCTTCAGATAAAACCGTCATATATGAATTCATATTTGAATAAAAGCTTTAGTTGAATTTTAAATTTCACTTTATATTTAGTTATTTTGTTATAGTTACAAATTTGTTAAACAAATGTTACAAATATTAAGAAAGCAAACAAAAGTATGTGATAATCATGCCACATCACTTCTGATTTGTGGTAAAATCACTTGTGATTTGTTCTAAATCAAACAAAAGTATAAAATAGTTTGTTACTACAATTGTCCATCAAACTCTCTATACCTAAACGCGTTCCTTCTTAACCATTATCACATTTAGATTTTATTGGTTATGAAAATCACATGTGATTCTAAACATGGGTCATTCACAAAGGATGTACATATTTTCATAAGCACGGGTCATCCACCAAGGATGCTACTAAGGGAGTTCTACTCCGTGCACTTCTTAGGCATGCTACACGACTTTTGGTGCATTTTTTGGGCACCCTAAACTTGTCAAACCATGCTTCTTATGAGCATGCTATTCATGATTTGTTCTGGATATCTCTGAAACCTTGCACAAGTTCTAACACAGTGTTTAATCTCTTAACATGAAGCTAATGCACCGTTACTCACCTTTAAGTCTTTTTTAGTGTTCCACAAGCTTTCTACAAGCGCCTAATCACATGATAACCATTATAATGCTATTAGAACTTTCTAACACATTTATCTAACATATATCGGGTCTGAACAACTTAAACATGATCACTGAAGGTGCTAATTCATCATATAACACACTTTTACAAAAACACTTTTTACGCAAATTTTTTGGGTTGTTGTTGTATTTTGCACTTTAGACCAATTTAACTACCAATTGGGCCAAAACTTAAAGAATAAAAATTAAATGTGACTCATAGGGCTACAATTTGATCTAAATGCTAACTACATGTTCTTATGCTATTAATGCATATTGATTCTATATGTTTTCTATATTGTGAAATATCTGATTCACGGTCTAAATCCTTATATGAGGTCTGAAAACATACTATGCACTACATGACCATACATGATTTACATAATCTGGTATGCATCGCTAAACATAAACAATATAACTGATAAACACAAACTATATACTGATAAACATAAACAAGCGATGCACCTAATTCTATATGCAATATCGAGCAATCGGTTCAAATCTAAGCATCCCCTACTAATGGTGGATACTTAAATCTCTCAAACCATCGCTCGGTTTCCAACTTGAAACGCTCGAACTTGTATTGAATTTTTTTTTAACAAAATATGAGCTGAAATGATATTCCCTTACTTCTCAAGTATACTTTTAAAATTCTAATAAGATCAAGACTCTAGAAATATTTTTATGTTAAAATAGACTCGAGGAGCTTTCCAATGATAGGTGGTACAACCTCAAACGAGCCACACATATTATATTATACATAATTCAAAAGTTGACCGAAATCTGAAATTGGTCACAGATGCGGCTAAGGCCTACATGCATGCACATTTTTATGCATTTTATGTTTTGACCCATATGAATATTTGGTATTTCCTAGATTATATCTGTGATTTTAGGTTATATGAATGTGTTCGAGAAAATAATGGAAAAAAGGTTGAGGGAATGATGCAAAACGAAGTAAAAAGAGAAAAAAATTTAAACAAACACTTTATGATACTAGATGACCAAAATGAACTGCGCACATCAACTTTCCCAAAATAAACTTTCAAAAAGCATCTGTTAGATTTAAGACATATGATACATCCAACAACTGAAAACAAATACAAGTTTTGTGCGCCTGATGCATAGCAATATCTTGTGCACTTGATGCATAGCACATGTGCGCCTAACATGAAATCAACAAAACATTGTGTGCGCACTCATGATCAAAGTGAAAATATAAGATATGTTAGGTAGGTAAGTGTTAAATGTGGAGGTAGATAAGGTAAGTAGTCAATTCTACTATTTAATTAATTCAAAACACCAAGTGCATTTGGGGTATTAAAATGTGCATGCTTTATATACATCATGGTTCAGTTTTGTAATATGAAGAAAATTGGTTCGTAAATATCAAATGAAAATCAAAGCCACTCTAAGTTCTAAATGAAAGAACATTTATGAAACCTTTAACACCTTTCCTTGATCATAAACACCTTTATACCATAATTCTTGAAATTGTTATCACTAATTTTACTTAATGATGGAATAAGCTAGTTTCCTTCCCTTTTTGTTCCCTGAATGCCACGTTTCATACAACACATAGACATATGTGTCTTTTTGTGATAATTTTCTAAATTTAAAAGATGAATAATACTTAAGGGCAAAATGGTAATTTCGCCTATTTAATGGTCGTTAGTTCATGCCGTTAAATTTCTTACATCGTTAGTCCTTTTTGTAAACTATTTAATATTCTAAGTCCTCACTGCCATAGTTGGCCACCAAGGTTTCTTTAAGTTGCATTGGAAAGGGGATGTTTGGTTAGGGTAGGTCTTAAGTTCGAGTCTCATCCGAGACTTTTACCCCTTCAAACGATAAAGGAGGAGAAGGCAGGTCTCAAGGTCAACATACTGCCCAATTGGATGTAACTACTGTTCCTGAACCACTAACAACTAATAAGCCGTTAAAAAAAAACTAACATAAAGTCTTTTCTAATTTTCATATTTTTTTGAAAACTTATAAAATATCAGGTGTTACAACTCAACTTAAAATAAAAATTAATTTAGCAAGTTGTATGTTGGTCGATGTTATACCTTGTGTAGTGTTCTCGAAACAAGAGGGTGTTTGAATATAAAGTCTCGAATCTCACTACAATTTGTGATGAGCTACAAGTTCTTACATGTTTTTTGGATACCTTATCGATCAAGAGGAGTAATTTTTCAAGGTTAGATTGGTGTTCGGATCCGATTAAACTTGCAAGATATAAAAACTCTCTCATAACCTTTGGCAGGATTATGATGTTCTGTCAAAAATGAAATGTTGGAAGATGTCATTTGCATTGTGTCTGTTTTTAATTTGTGTGTTTGGTTGTTGTTGAGGCTTGGGAATGGTCTGCAAGTTAGGTGTATGCAAGTATTCTGTTTGCTTCTCAAAAGGTTCTAGTTTGCAAGTTATGTGCCTGCAAGTGATTGTTTTGCATCTCCGAAGGTTCTATGATGTAACATCTTTATATGGGGCCCTTAAGTTTAGTAACGGTTTACGTATGGTATCTAAATCAGTATTAAGAATGGGTTGGGATGATTTTGTTGTTTGGTTTCCCGTGTTGAACGGTAAGGACCCGATGATTTGATTGGGATCAAGAAGCTCGAGTAACACTTAAACAAAGACCATTTGTAGACTGCGTGCGAGGCAATATTTTCCCAAGTGTGCAAAGCTTATGAAGTTGTGCGTGAGGCCTTTTATTTACAGAGAGGAAAATAGAGTTTAGAGATATACCCTTGAAGGATGATTAACGGCTGTAAAGAAGCCATGTGTTGATCATATGAAGAGCAGACAAGGAGGACTTGTGGCCTCCTCTTCTTGGCTCGTACAAAGTGGTGCTTGTCATGCTTTCCCACTGTACGATGTCAGATGGTACATCTTAATCATTAATGACAGTTGGGGAGCATTAGCACTATGCATTCAACGTAGCCTGACGAGTTTCATAAGGCCATGTGTTGCCTGGGATTATAGCCGGGCCGCTATTAAGTGTTTATTGATGGGCCTTGGTAATGGACTCGATTCATGTGTATATTTAGTTTGTTTGATCCACTAATATTGATACGCTATTAGTGGATTATTGTCTCCTAATGGTTTCTACTTCATTTAATTTTGAGGGTTGTGTGGTTTTGGTCATAGTTCGTTTGTAGTTTTCCGTATTGTGTTTTGTTTTGACATATAAAATCTTATTGGGTTGTGATATGAATAAGCCACATCATACATGATACATCACTTAAAGCATTCTAAGACACAGGATGTTGGTGGTTATTCGTCCCAAATCAGGGTGTAGATAATTACTTCAGCAGAAACGATCAACTGTTTCAGCAGAAACAAACAATGGTCAGCAGTAACAGATACCACCAGGTGGTTACCGGATATCACTTGGAATCGTGTGATCACTTTCCAAAGTAAAATATTCGACCCTAATGCCTCGGTATCACGAATATCTACTTGGGATAAGACCAAATGCAGTTAGAGAATTAGGCACAATTCTTTAACCCTTGCGCTTATAAGTGTTTAGTGTTTTCTGTGTCTTTATCATGCATGTTCAGATCTCCTATTTATAGGAGGTTACTCTTGACCGTTCTAATGGAATTATGAGTATTAATCGGCCCATTAATAGCCTCATAATTATCCCCATTATAGCCGTTAGTGGTTACATGACCAATTAAATGTGGTCATAATGATGCAGTTGTAACTGTCATTTATCAGTACTTATATCAGTACTTTCATAGTGCTTTCAGTGGTTACAATGCTTCAGTGGAAACGCCACTGCTTCAGTGTAAACACAACTTCAGTGAGATACCACTTCAGTGGAAACACTGATCCTGCTGAAGTACTGCTTCAGTGGAAACACTGATAATCAGTGTTAACCACAACAATACTTTCACCAAGCACTACCAATACATACCACTATTAGAGTCAGGATGTTCATGGACCTTATGGGTGTACACTCCGTACCTCCTAACCCATTACAAGGTGTGAACCATCCCACAAGTGCACTAAATTTTCCAACAATCCTCCCCAAATTTAGTTCACTCCCTTTGCATGTAAAATAAACATCAAGCAAAACATGTGCATAAACGAAAATGTCCTGAAGATTGAATTTCCATCTTAGTAATTACACGTTCAAATATTCGAGAATCAGGGTGTTCTAAGAATTGAACCCTTCAACCCATTTGAATACCTGAAGATAACTACACACAAGTTTTCAAACACTTAAAAGCTCCTGACACTATGATAAGGTTTTAAAAGGTACCTTTTTAAGGGGTCATTTAAGCCCTTATTCGATCACTTCTGTATCCATTATTGCTTAATATCGTTCCTTTTCACTTTTTAGGTCTCTTGAAGGCAAAATGCTGGAATGATGCTTATTTGGACGAAAAGGCGCGAATATACGAAGAAAATGGCCAAAGTCAGAATCGAGACACTCAAAGCTGCTCACATGTGGGTATTCCAGGTACTTGTAGGACTGAGATTATCACCATACATAACCATCACGAACCACTTTCATAACAACACCAATTGTGACTAATAGTCACAAAGGTGACTTCGTCATGAAGTCGTCCTAGTCACAAAGGTGACTTCACCATAGAGTGACTTCAACACAAATGTGACTTCGTCACCGCAAAGGTGACTTCGTAACATTGGTGACTTTCGTGATACTTTCATGACTATATTCATGACTATTTACTGTCAATGTTGACGTAGTAATACTGGTGTAAATTAACCAGTACATTGGTGATTGCCGATATTACCCCTATTAATACTCCGATAATTACCCGGCTAATTATGAGTATTAAGGTAATCTTGCCAGTTCTCATTGGAGGATATTTATCCTCTAGACTTGTACGTACTATTTCTGTGTCTTTTGTGATTTGTGAATATTCGCGTTCCCAATTTCTTAACACGGATTAAGAGATTGACGTAAACCAGAATAGGGTTCATCTATAAGCACTATGGCTCCGTAATCCCAGCTTATAAAATGAAACCTTTCACTAGTGTGCTAAGGTTCACTAT
>BPTQ01000002.1:90470896-90631283 GCA_019973895.1 Chrysanthemum seticuspe | reverse complement strand
CTCATAAGTCTTGAACCAGCTTCTATCTTTACACACATGAACTGTTGCTCCAGAGTCAACCCACCACGCAACATCATCATCCTGCACATAAAAAGATTCAGATACATATGTAACATAATAAATCTGAAAAGACTTATTAAACATATTCTGACCTTTCAGTGAGTTGGCTGAACCACCACTCCCTGAACTTTTAGTGCCTGATCCATCTTGCAGTCCCTTTTAATGTGACCAGTCTTGCCACATTTCCAACAAGTAGGTGTTGCCTTCTTGTTAGGATCCGCCCTTGTGTTATCATGATGTTTGCGCTTGCCTTTGTTGTCATTGTACCTGGTGGAGTTGTTATGCTCAACAGATGGTCCAGTAGCAGTGCTACTCTTTGGCTTGTCATTATCCTGCAGCCTGAGAGAATCCTCAATGCGCAGATGACTGCCCAACTCAACCAGAGTTAATTCCTCTTTCTTATGTTTGAAGATATGCTTGAAATCTTTCCAAGAAGGAGGAAGTTTGTCAATAACACAAGAGACTGAAATAGCCTCATCCATGTGCATATTGTGTTGTGTAAACCTTCCAAGTATTCCAAGAAGTTCATTGTATTGTTCCATAACTGGTCTTGAATCAGTCATTTTGTAATTTGTGAAATTACTAACAAGGAACTTCTTACTTGATGCATCCTCAACCATATATTTGGCATCCAAGGAATCCCACAGTTCTTTGGAAGATTCAGAGTTCTGATAAATATCAAACAGAGAATCAGACATACCATTCAGAATAAGACCTCTGCATATGTAGTCATCATTCTCTCACTTTCTCCTCCTCCTGATCTGCTCCACAGTAGCATCATCCCCACCATCATCAAGAATTGGAGTAGTCAGCACATAGACCACACTCATGCTTGACAGCAAGAAGTGCATCTTCTTCTGCCACCTCCTAAAGTCCACCCCTTCAAACTTGTCCATCTTTGCAAAGTTTGAAGCCATATGTTTCATAGCAGCAGTTGCCATTGATTATCACTAAATAGTTTACTTTGATTGTTGGTGGTTATTCGTCCCAAATCAGGGTGTAGATAATTACTTCAGCAGAAACGATCAACTGTTTCAGCAGAAACAAACAATGGTCAGCAGTAACAGATACCACCAGGTGGTTACCGGATATCACTTGGAATCGTGTGATCACTTTCCAAAGTAAACTATTCGACCCTAATGCCTGGGTATCACGAATATCTACTTGGGATAAGACCAAATGCAGTTAGAGAATTAGGCACAATTCTTTAACCCTTGCGCTTATAAGTGTTTAGTGTTTTCTGTGTCTTTATCATGCATGTTCAGATCTCCTATTTATAGAAGGTTACTCTTGACCGTTCCAATGGAATTATGAGTATTAATCGGCCCATTAATAGCCTCATAATTATCCCCATTATAGCCGTTAGTGGTTACATGACCAATTAAACGTGGTCATAATGATGCAGTTGTAACTGTCATTTACCAGTACTTATATCAGTACTTTCATAGTGCTTTCAGTGGTTACAATGCTTCAGTGGAAACGCCACTGCTTCAGTGTAAACACAACTTCAGTGAGATACCACTTCAGTGGAAACACTGATCCTGCTGAATTACTGCTTCAGTGGAAACACTGATAATCAGTGTTAACCACAACAGTACTTTCACCAAGCACTACCAATACATACCACTATTAGAGTCAGGATGTTCATGGACCTTATGGGTGTACACTCCGTACCTCCTAACCCATTACAAGGTGTGAACCATCCCACAAGTGCACTAAATTTTCCAACACAGGATATATAGAACATGACCCAAAAATATATACACAGGATATATAGTCATTGTAGGGGAGCAAATAGATGTGTCAAGGGCGTTGATCACATTCTACTAATGATTGTTTGTACAATAAAATGGTCTCATGTTATTTTTGTTGAAAATTTTACAAAGGAGTTGACAACAAAAGCCAATTTTCACTCTACAACAACTATGTTATTTCCACATATTTTGTTCTACAAGTTTTGGAAAACTAGTAAGATTTGCACAATTGGTTTACCTTATAAACACATGCGGTATGTACACGATCATAAGATTTGGTCAATCTTTTCTACACATCGCATGCACGCCAAGTGTCTACAAATGAATATTGTTCACACTTATGAAGTGTAAAGATGTGTTTGTTACACCCGGTTTCTACAAGCGATTGAAGCATGTCGGACTACTGTCGGAGAGTGTGACAAATTGATCTCTACACTTATAAGAGTATACAAGATTTATCACTACAAAAAATTGGTTCATTTTTTCACACTAAATTTTCAAACATTTAAAAAAAAGTAGTGATTGACATGCCTAATTTTATGACTAACAAATTACACTTGACAAGATCAATGGTAGTTTTGAAGAGAGAAAAATTATGGAATCCATGTGTTAATCAATGAATGCATTAGGCACAAAATTAGACACAAAATTAGGCACATAAGTTAGTCATCTAAATCATTTCCCTTTTAAAA
Organism: Chrysanthemum seticuspe; assembly: GCA_019973895.1. Lineage (NCBI taxonomy): Eukaryota > Viridiplantae > Streptophyta > Magnoliopsida > Asterales > Asteraceae > Chrysanthemum > Chrysanthemum seticuspe. Next base: position 90,628,777 of record BPTQ01000002.1, on the reverse strand, counting down.
GTGTGTAAAATTTTATTGGTTTATTAACACTTAATTATGTGTAAAAATTGTTTACATTAATAATTGTGAAAAAAAATATAAATTCCACATTTATAGTTGTATCAAATAAAAGTTCACACTTGTAAGTGTGAAGAATTATAAGATTCTTCACACTTCTAAGTATGGAGGTTATTTGTAACACCCAAATTCTATAAGGTCCCCACACTTTGAGGAAGTGTGGAGAGTTTGGGTTCACACCTATAAGTGTGAACATTTTTAGATTTCTCCACACTTAAAAGTGTGAACTTTTCTTTGACACAACTAAAATGGTAGATAATTTATTGTATTGTAATCTTTTTTCACATTTATTAATGTAACCAATTTTTACACATTACTAAGTGTTAGTAAATTAATAAAATTTTACACACTTTTAGAAATGTAAAAAAGTGTGTAGATTCAACCAATTTTTTGTAGTGGACCATTGTATTTTTTTTAATAGGTTTCTTTTTCTTTAATCGTCTTGTTGAAAGGTTGAAATGCCATTTGTATGTATCGTATTTGTTGTCTTTTTATTATATTGATGTCTTTCAAGAAAAAAACAAAAAAGGTCTTGACCCAATACCAACATCAAATTGAGGTTAAAATGGAACATTTAAAGGCCAGTCACACACTCGCACCAAGTTCGTAATGGGCCTGGTTAAGTCCATTAGTGACAAATTTGTGGATTTTGTTTGGTTAAAACTTAATTTTTTTAGGCTCGGCAATTAGGCCAAACATACCATAAAACCCAATCCTAAGAGTAAATTGCAAAAACTGTCTTGTATTTTATCTTTACGTGCATGTGTTTATTATATAATGACCCTTTTTGCGATACATTTAATCTTTTTATACAAAATTTGAATAATTCTACAATCATGATTCTTTGACAATGTCACAACCCGACATCCTCACGTGATCTAGGATACATACGCGTTCTCAACTCGGACTGATGCTCATTAGCGACCGGTATTTTTCTATGACACCACGGCCGGATCATGTTACCCTTTTCCATCTTTAGTATGTTGCGTTAACGATAAGAGAAACATGTTCTGACGAAAAATACAACATGAATTATGAGTTGGAAAGTGTCCCATACAAAAGATAGCAAGTATTATGGATGGCACTTTCCCAATGTTTCCCGGAGTGGAATCGTGAAGTGCATAATTATTGAAGTTCTTTTTAGTCATGACCACACAAGGTCAACACAAGCTTTAACCAATAGTCAAATGAAACATTTTTTTTAAGCTATTAAGTGAATCCACATATACATTTATACATATGCATAACATGTTCTTTAAGCCAGTAAGATACACCAAGACCTTCTTGGAACATACAAAAAAGACAACCCATGTCTTAATATGATTATAGTTTATTAAAATCCTTCAAGACCAAATGAATAAGAAGGTCCAATTTGAAGGCTTGCATCAAAAAACAAGTATGATCACATTCTTGATTTAAATCATGTAAATCGCACTATCTTTTAGTTATTTAACAAAACATACGTAAAGAATCGCATAGAACAAATCTCAAACTCCGTAAATTAGTCGGATAAAAAGTCGAAAGCTATAGTTACCAGATGATGCAATTGTGCACCATTGCATTGCATAGAAATACATTGTTCTTCCTTAAACTTGAATCAAATCTAAAACAACTTTGGTTTGTATTTGTATACGATAATAGTGTACAAGTTACATAAAATTGGCTCATTAAATTCATATCTTTAACTTGTCAAATAATCAAAAAAAAAAAAAAGATAGGTAATGTTTAAAGTTTATACAAGTCAAAGCCCACACAAGTTGTAGTTTTAAATATATGCAATGACAACCTATTCATTCAGATTCATTTTAGGATCATTATAGTTATGTGTTGGCTGACTATCAAAGCCACCCGATATCCTTGTTATACATGAATGAATGAATGAAAATTATTAAAATATCTTTTATACGACTGCTGGATAATAATGGAACGACACCATCTTATTCATGGACCTACTAAAGGAGTTCATGACAAATTGTACAATAAGTGATAGGGTTGTCTTTTGAATTTTGTAATTATTGATGGATTATGTTTCTAAAAAAGCTATTTAGAGAAATTGAGGATGACCCAAGAAAAAGTTAGCATAAAAAAAAAAAAGAGAAATGATATGGAGACCTAAACTTAAGCTTAATTTTAGGCCTAAAAATAAGTGTCATCATCCTAATGGTTGTAAAATAAGTGAGTTCATATCTGCAGCCATTAAGATGATGCAACTTGTTTTTAGGCCTAAAATTAAGCCTAAGTTTAGGTCCCTCTATCATTCAATTTTAGGTAATTTATTTTGGTAGCAAGTTCACATTAATATGTCTAACTTTATGTTACTATATGGTAAAAGATAAGATAAAGTTTGAAGAATTGTATGATGATGAAAGAAAGAGATGAAACATGTGGTTATGTTGATGAAAGTGGTCTACCAGTTGGTCACTATCATTCAACGTCACATTTCAATTCCATTTGTTCATGCTACAAAATTATGTTTATCTTTACGCCTTTTTCTTTTGGCCAACTTTCAAACATGTAGTTGATACTTCCACCATTAACGTTTGATTCACATATTTAACATGTTTGGGGGTTGCGCAGGATTTAAAAGCTTGCGATGCTTCAAAGTAGCTGTCAAGCTTGAATGGTTTGTGAAGTACTGCGTTTATCTGTCAAGCCACTAAAAGTAGCTCAACTAGAGATTCACCGGTAGCAAAGAAATAACCCAGCACGCTCACTAACCAAAATGATAATAATAAAAACACTCATTTTCCTTGGAATCCGTTAGATGATGCAAACCATCGGTAACTTGCAAAAATTACACCACCGCGCGCGGTGATAATTGGCTCTATGAGGGACCGCACGTGGTGGTACCACCACCTGGTTAATTATCCACCACCTTCATAGTGACGAGGGTAACATAGTGAGACTTTTAAACCTTTAGAAATAGGTGTGTACAATTGTATTTTTGCTAAAAAGTTGAAAGCATCATACATGAGCAACGTACAATGGATATCATTTATAAATTTGGGTTTCTAATAATAGATACTCGTATTGCGCAATGGTACCATTCACGTCATGAGCATACCTTGACTGTTCACAAATGTTGACATTACGTTACATGTCCTTTAGTCCTTTTAACATATATTTATTTCAAGTAGTTTGCAATGAAATTAAAAGTTAAAAAAAGACAGTAGTAATAAATATTAACTAAGCTAGATAGCAAAGTCTCTCAAAGCTATTTATGTAAATATATACATGAAAATTGATCAACACTGTTTTTATGTATAACAACAAGATTACCTTACTCCCAAAGACTACTAATAATAATACATACAAAATACAAACAAACATGAAGTTGAAAAAACTTCCCTACATTACATCAGTGATTTTGCTCACTGTCTTCTTTTATGGTCATCTCGATCCCTTCCACCGCGCCAAAATGATCTTCGCCAGATGCTATTGTGGATGTCGAGTCAAGTGCGGATCCCGCTTGAATCTCTTTAAACATCGCCATCACTTGAATCATCGTCGGTCTCTTCCACGGTCTGTCGTCAAGACACGCACATGCCACCTTTAGATGTTCTAATAGCTCCAGCTCTAGGGTTGGATCTTCTCTTAGTAATTCTTTATCAAAAACGTCCCTTATCGGCAATCTAGGATTGCAATGTTGTTTCACCCACCCGACGAGATTATTGTCACCGAAATCTGGTGAGTCAGTGGGTTGTTTTCCGGTTAATAGCTCGAGTAACACAACTCCATAACTGTAAACATCGCCTTTTGTTGAGCATCTGAAGCTTTGGTAGTACTCTGGTGGGACGTAACCTGGTGTACCTGCTAATGTGCTGACACTTAAATGAGTGTTCATTGCATCCATATGTCTTGCCATGCCAAAATCCGACACCCTAGGTTCAAGATTTTCGTCGAGTAAGACGTTACTTGACTTCATGTCCCGGTGAATGATGTGTGGAATGCAATTGTGATGAAGGAAAGCTAACCCTCGTGCTGACCCGATTGCAATCTTTCGTCTTGTACCCCAGTTTAATTTAATCCCTGTTTTTTTCCGATCATGTAACACGTCTTCTAAGCTTCCAAATTTCATGTACTCGTAAACAAGTAACCGTTCATCTCCAACTTTACAGTAACCTAGCAATGGGACGAGGTTTCGATGCTTAATTTTCCCGACTGTTTCCATTTCAGCCATGAATTCCCGATCGCCTTGACCACTGACATGTATCAATTTCTTAATAGCGACAACAGTGTTATCTTTCAACTGAGCTCTGTACACGTCACCAAACCCACCGGACCCGATCATAGTGCTGTTATCGAACCCATTTGTTGCTTCGAGTAGGTCGGCAAAAGTGAGCTTTCTCAAAGGTTTATCAAAAGCTGCTAAGCTTATGCTTAATGCCTCACGAGTACTGGTTAGCCTCCAAGCATTGCTAGCAATAGCACCATTTCCAGAATAGGAATTCCCGCCATCAGTGTATCCTTCTAAGGCTGCAGCCGCCTTCTTTCGTCTTCGTTTCCTCATCTCCACCAAAATTATGATCACACCAAAGATACAAAACAACGAAAACAACAACCCCATCGCTACACTTCCAGCAAGTGAAGCCTGTCGTCTGTTGGACTTCTTATGATTGTTCGATTTCGCATCATTGCGCGCACAGGGAGGAAGCGGATACCCACATAACCCGGAATTATTCGAAAACCGATCAGGGGGAAATGTATCAAACGGGGCTGACACAGGAATCGTTCCGGATAAATTATTATACGATAAATCAGCATCCCCCATACCAAGAGTAGTCAACGAGTTCGGGATCGAACCGTTAAGTCTATTATGAGACAAATCCAGAATCGCAACATTTTTCAAACCACCGAGTTGGTCAGGAATCGGTCCAGTGAGATCGTTATGACCCAAATTCAATATGTTCAAATAGTACATTGACCCGAGCTCCTTCGGAATACCACCTTCCAACCGATTATAAGAAAGATCCAAAAAGATCATCGACCCATTATTTTTGAAATTTGGTTGAGTAACCCCAAAATACACTCTGGTGAAATTACACGGATGCCTTGATGCAATCCTGTCTAAATCCACTTGCCGAATTCCCCCAAACTCCAACAAATTCCCGGCACCATGACACTGCTTACTCCCATCATTCTTGATATACAAATAATTCCGGGTAAACAAAGGAGCCGCAATGAAACCCGATTGCTTAAAAAGATCCGGCGGAATAGTCCCACTTAACTCATTAGTATTCAAATCCAACCAAACCAAACTCTTACAATCCCCTAACTCAGCTGGAATCCTCCCCGAAAACGAGTTATTCCCAAGCTTAAGAATAGCAAGATTGGCCAACCGACCCAATTCCGCAGGAATTTCACCCCCTAACTTGTTATTGGAAAGCGAAATCCAATTCAACTTGGTGCAATTACTTAAACTAGACGGAATAGAACCCGTTAAGTAATTAAAATCAAGTATCAAATTCTCAAGGGCTTCAATATACCTAATCTCTTCAGGTATCTCACCAGACAACAAATTCATCCATATCATCAAATCCTGAAGCTTAGACAAATATCGAAAACTCGAAGGGATAACACCAGTCAACGAATTAAAACTAAGATCAAGCGAAACTAACTGCGAACAATTACCAATTTGGGGAGGTATAGTACCAGTCAGCCTATTATTTTGCAAGTACAACACTGTTAAACTACTAGGAACATTACTAGTACCTTCACAAATGCCTGCGGGGATTTCGCCAGTTAACTGATTAGAACTCACATCAAATCTTTCGAGACCATCAAACACAGCTAAACTCTGCGGCAATGAACCCGCAAAGTTATTAAACCCTAGCAGCAAACTCTTCAAGTTTGTCAAATTCGAAAAAACCTCCATCGGTATCTCCCCAGAAACATTGTTCCGGGAGATATCGAATAGTTCGAGTTTCGAACACGACTTTAATATCTCCGGTACAGTACCGGAGATATTATTACCAGACAAATAAAGCTCAACTAATTCCCCACACCCATTGCCCAATATCCACGGAATAAAATCCGACCCGGATATATGATTATTAGACAAGTCAACAGTTTCCCACAAACCACCAACAACACCAATATTGTTCGAGTTTAAACCCGCGTTAAACTCGAACAAATTGCGTGACAAATTAACATTTTTCAAACCAGAACAGCTCGAAAAAGCCGAAATACCCGCAACCGAACCCGAGATCCGGTTCACACTCAGATCCAAAACCCTAACACTACTACCACATTCACCAGATCTGAATAAACCAACAGTACCAGTTATATTACAGTTTCTAGCATTCAAAGACTCAAGTGTTTCAATCGTAAGCAGATTATCTGCAACAGAACGATAGTCCACACTCAAGTCATTATTACTCAGATCTATAGAAGCAACTTTGTTGTCCTTACAAGAGACGTAACTAAAGTTACACACGTTGTTACCAGGTTCCCAGTTAGGTAGCACCTTCGTGTTTTGTATAGATGACTTGAACAACATTAGTTTCTTTTGCTCATCTATAGAAACCACACCCTTTATAAAAATGAAAAAGAGAATGAATATAATAAAATGATAGTTGTCTTTCATGATGATGATGATGGAAACAAAAGAAAAGGAGTTAATAAAGATGGGTTTTAAATTTCAGGGTATTGGTATCATTTTGAGTGATTGAGTTATGAGAAGGAAGAAATGAAATGAGAGAAGATTAAGATTGGGGTTAGAGAGAGAGTGAATGAAGAAGACAGCTGTGAAGGTCACATGGGCATGTGACCCATTTACGATGCAAGTTAAATTTTATAAAAAATAATATTTGTTATGTGATGATGATGTTAAAAGGAGGAGTGTGTTTGTCTTTTCTTTTCATGTGTGTGTACGTGTGATTAAGGATAGATCCATGACTGTCCTTTTTATCAGATTCCATTATTCACTTTTCTTTCTTTTAGAAATTTAATTACGTTGCTTGCTTTTGTTGTTAAGGATTGTGGATGGATTTTGTACGGGGTCTTTAAAGTAACTACTACTAGTTGTTGCTGTCTTTAATTACAAAACTAATGTATAGATGTGTAGTTAATGGAGTATCTAATGAATTGATTATAGGTTTTAAATGAGAATTTTTTTTATTGTTGTAATGATAAAGCACAAGTTATATTTCCTACTTTTATCTAGAAATATTACAGTCACAAGCAGCAGCAAAAATCATTTTCTAATCTCAAACCCAAAAACATCATCTAATATCTCATGCAAATCGAATCAAACAAAAATCATCTTTGGCCTTTTCCTCCTTTCACACACGGCAATTTAGTGGCGTTGGACTAGATTTTTGGAGGTGAGGGTGTCATCACTTGGTGGTGGCAGCGCCAATTGCTTGGCCACATAGGATTTGGCGCAAGTTCCAGCCATGGTACCCCATGGTCTAACTATAACAAGCTTGATGAGTTGTCATGCAAAGTAAATAGAGTAGTTATTTTGTTGAAATATAAATATATGACATTTTGGACATGATCTAATCTTTCTTCAATAACTATATCTAGTGACTGTTTAATTGTTTCTTGCGAATAAATAAAAAGTTAAAATCGAACTTATGACTATTATATAGTAAATTTAGTTGGCCTAAACTTGATTGTAACCTTGGGTCGATTAGAGTTTATGCATATGGTATCTATGTAAAATATAATGATTGTTGTGTGCGAGGATTGCGCTTATAAAATAAGTGTCCAAATGCTAACTTCAAAACATTTGCTTGTAAGTTTCAAATTTGGTCTCTAAATAGAGAATTTCAAATCCTACAATGCACAATGTGGTTATCTCTAGGGGCATTTGGTTCACATGATGTTTTTGAAACAATTGTAATTTGTCAAGAAAATTGTAATATAATCTGAATAAATTGTAATTGTAATTTGAATTAGTTTTAATGTAAATAAATTGTAATATGTAGTCATTATAATTCAAAATAATGATAATAATAATAATAATAATAATAATAATAATAATAATAATAATAATAAGCTAATTTAGAAAGAAAAAAAAAAACTATTAATGTAATAATAAAATATTTAAATTAAATAATAAATTAAAATTAATAATTTATTCAAAATTTTAAATATAAAAAAATATCATTAATTATTATTTTTATATAATTTAATTATAAAATAAAAATATACGACGACACGACAATAATAATAATAATAATAATAATAATAATAATAATAATAATAATAATAATAATAATAATAATAATAATAATAATAATAATAATAATAATAATAATAATAACAACAATGGGGTTTCTTTCGAGAGATGGGAATGAGCTACGTCCGGCAGACTTGCTATTATTCAACTGGATCCAAGGTAAGGACGCATGTTTGGATGTGACTGGGATCTCTCCTTTTGCGGGTATTGATGCAAACTTGTGGGCTCCAGGGGTAGCCTTACGTAATGATGTGGAGAAGAAGAAAAAGAAATATGTGTCCAAATGTGAAGAAAACGGTTATAAGTTCATTCCATTTGCTTTTTCTACATTCGGGGAGCTTGATGCGGAAGCCTTGGACACACTTTCACGTATCAAGACTGTTGCTGTTAGCCATTCGAATAATGTCAAGAGTGGTGCTTTTATTTTTCACAGACTAAGTTTTTGTATCCAGAAAGGAGTGGGAGCCCAACTAGCCATTCGATTAGACTAAGTTCTTGTAAAATCCTTCTAGTTTTCTAATGAAGTGATGTTAAAAAATAAATAAATAATAATAATAATAATAATAATAATAATAATAATAATAATAATAATAATAATAATAATAATAATAATAATAATAATAATAATAATAATAATAATAATAATAACAATAATAGACGGTCTGAATTCTCTCCCAAGTGTGGGCGATTTGGAGTTCAGGGGGTTCCTTCCCCGGTTGATCTCCTCGATCATCTTCTTCTCTTGATCATCTCGATCCCACAGGTGTCGTGTTTGTGAGTTGATCCCCGTACCATCCCTGGGTGGGGGTTCTCCTCTGTGCGGTTGGGTTTCTTGACCACTGTCTGTGTCCTCGTCAGTTCCTCCTTGGGACGTGAGGCGCTGGTTGCTGCTGGTCTCTTTACCGGTTTCCTCTTTGTGTGCTGCTGGTTTTTCACCGGTTCCCTCCTTGAAGTTGGGTTTCTTGCATCAGGGATTGTAGTTGGTGGGCTCTATTCTGGTAGCGACTTGGGTTACTTCGTGTAGCGGTTTGTTGGCTTGTTCATATTTGGTAGCGACTTGGTTTTTAAATTTCTGGTAGCGACTTGGGTTAGCGGTTTGTTGGCTATTTCATTCTGGGCAGCAGCTTGTTTTAAAAACTTCAGGTAGCGACTTGGTGTACCTTGTGTTTTGACACAGATATCATGAAAGTGTTTTGTTGGCTTGCTCACATTTAGTAGCGACTTGGTGTATTTACACTGGTAGCGATTTGGTCCAACTGATTTATGAAGCGCTTTGTATGAGCTGGCCTTTTGTGGTTTGGTGGGGCCCACGTTAATGCTTTTTATTCTTTTGGTTTTTGTTGTGTTTTATTTTTCATTTAACCTTAGATTGTTTTCTAGTAGTTGAGGGAAAAAAAAGTTTCAATTTATGTATGTGTTGCTTTTATTTTATTTAGTTTAAGTTTGTTTTCATACGGTTAGTAAAAAAAAAAAAAATTATCTTTATGGCTATTATTCGGTTTCATTGTCCCTTTGCTGGTTTAAGTGGTTGTTGATCTCTTCCAAACTAACTAACTTTATTTCCCAGCCACTTGTGAATGGCTGATACTAAAAGCTAGACAGCCTGGTAGTTGAATGGAAGTTTACCAAGGATTAAAATATCCTTGGATTGTTTATGTCCTGGCGAGGCGTGATATCCTGAATACAATGACTTGTGATTTGTTGAAAATAATATTAGTATAGGAAAAACAGGAATCTGATTGACTAACACTAGGAATGTGAATAGTAATAGCTCTGTCACAGCTACGTCAATAAAAACGTACAATCAGAAACCTAAAAATATTAAAGTATTTACTAACATTAAAACTATTTATTTACTATTTAATAATTTACATAAATATAAAGGAAATGTAAAATAAACCTAAATAAATAAAACAAAAACTTAGAAAAGTTTAAACTAATATAAAAGAAATTTAGAAACTAAAAATATATTTATTATACAAGTATTCTGTTTATTATTAATTATTTACTATTATCTAATTACTAATACTATTATTTAATTATTATAAATACTAAACTAACAAACTAAAATCTAAAACTTTTTACATAATTCTAAAATACTAATAAGAAGCTAAGAAAAATATAAAAACTATATTTATTATACAAAAATAAGAAAATTTAATTAAATATTATTATTACTTATATAAACTAATTAAACTAAATTAATGCAAAAAAAAAAAAATTAGAAAACTAAAAGTGAAAACTGCAAAAGTATTTTTACATATGCTAAATAACTTAATAAAGTTATAAAAATCATAAAAATTATCTAGGAAAAAATTTAAATACTAGAACTAATTTATTTTTGGCTTTTTCATTTAAACTAATTAAATTAAAATTAAATTTTATTTAAATAAGCTAAAATGTTTACTACTATAAGAAATAAAATGTGCAAAGGATAACTGAGAAGTGAGCTAGCCTAGGTGGGTTATGCAGTGAACTTGTCACCAATGGAACCTAGGTTCGAATCTAACACACAACCTTTTTGCACTTTATTTTTTTTTGATTTTTCTTTTTACAAAATTACTTATTAAGCTAAAATATACAACTTTAACAAAGCTAACTTTTTCAAAACTTGGAAATAAGCTCTGTGGGAGCTTATTTCCTCCACAGTTGGCTTTTAAGCCTTAAGCTTCTAAATAGAAGCTATCACTTGAGGTTAAAGCTTGGTTTTGGGCTTTTCTGGTTATAGAACTATATATATACATTACTTATATAAGTTTAAGGGATTATAAGCTTTACAAACTAATAAATAAGCAAATCGTGGGCTTATGAGTCATTCAGTTGAGCTTATGGGCTCATAGTGGGCTCATAAGCTCACAATAAGCTTGAAAAAGCTATAAAGGGTGAAACAAAAGTATGTGTATATATGTACAGGTATAATAGGTGAGAATATACAAGAATAAGCACTGAGAAGTACTTATAAGCATGAGCTTATGGTTTAGTCAGTTTAGCTTTTTGAGCTAAACTTGGATGGAATTGAGGCCTCTAAAGCCTGTAATAAGCTCCATACTAAAAAGTAAAGTATAAAATATATTTGTACAAGTATAATATACATATATGAACAAGCCTATGCACTGAGAAGTACTTATAAGCTCAGAATAAGCAAATAAGCAATTCCTGAGTACACAGATCCAAACACCCCCTGCAACTAATTAGAGTGGCCATTTAAGCTGACGGGTTAAGCTCAAAATGGCAAAATGAAAGTTGGAGTTGCAAGATGGCCTGGTAAGCTTTCCAAAAAGCCCAAGTTCACTCTGTGAGGTTCACAGATGAGCTTGTGAGAAGCTTATGAAAATCCTTCCATTTGCCTAAGTACACTGGGTTCCCAGTATGCATAGTCAAATGGGACAAACAAAAAGCTCCTTGCAGCCCTATTAGATAAGCTGCAAGATGAAAATTAAGTGCAGGATCATAAAGTTGGGTTGCTAGGCTTCCTAAAAAGCCAGGCCACACCAGCTAAGGATCACTAATGAGCTTCTGAGAAGCTTGTGGAAATGGTGTAATACCACTGAATTGCTCAGGGGTATGTTGTGAGTGGGCAAACACAAGCTCTCAAATCTTAACTATAAGCTTTAATAAGCTCAACTCATACTCAGACATTGAGATGGGTACCTTGGCTTTGTGAAAAGCCAAGGGTCACATACTCAAGCTCCCTGAGGAGCTTATTAGAAGCTTTGGTAACAAGCCCCACTCAACTGTTTGCTTCAGTTGAGTGGGCAAACTGGTACAAAAAGATGGGTTGTGAAAACTATCTAAATAAGCTAAAGACAGAAAAAGAAGCACATACATATCAAATATGCCACTAGGGCAACACAAATAAGCCAAGTTCACAAAATGGGGTCAAGTCATGAGACTTTGACAAGCTCATGAACTTGACAGCCCATTGGTGACACAGGGCAAAAACAAGCATATTTAAGTACAAATTTAAGCTAGTAAAAAGCTAAACTAAAAGTTAACAAAATTCATACAAACATATAAGCAGCTAAATATTTAAACCCTAAGAGCATTAAAGCAGAAATTAAAAGATAAAGACACAGGAAATTAAGACATTTAACCAAAAATCAGGTTTGTGGTAATTTTGACTTTTTGAGTTTATGATCAAAGTTGACTTTCATCAACTTTGATCTGAATTTAATCACTGATTTTGATATATTAAACATAGATAACATGAAATTAACAGATATAAACAACATTTAAACACATATTTAAGATTTGGACAACAAATCTATAACAGACATGAAATTAAGACAGTTAAAAAGGAAAATTGACTTTACACATAATAAAGCTTGGTTATGACCACTGAACTGAGTTAATAGACCACTAGTAACACACAATTAAACAAGAACAATATCACTAACATCCTATAACACAGATTGTACAGCAATCAAAAAGTGGGCATTGAGAGAAATTTGTGAATGAAAATTATTGTAAAAGACATAACCCTTAGGCCTAAAAGGGTGTCAAACCTTCCAATAACATAGTGATCATGCAGGCACAGCAATAAACCTCTCAAACAGTCCCAATACCCCTGAATCAAAGCAATTCCAAACAGTCCCTTATCTTTCACTTGTCAAATGAAATCTAAGATTTTCAATGAAAATGATTATGAACCCGAATCCAAACTCTATATTATGACATAACAAGCATATAAGAACAAGAAAAAGACAGACTTAACAGCAATACATAAGAATTACTCATAATCCATTAACACAGTGAAAAATGAATTCTAAGCAACAACACAAACTAATACATAAGCATGCAAACTTAAACTTTAAAAACACTTAACAACAACAAAATAACATAGAAACATAAAGATCACAATATATAATAAACTTAAACAGTAAAATGAAAAATTGAAGTAAAAAGCTTACAGGAGTGCCCATAATGAATGCAAAGTGACAAGAACCATTCCTAAGACAAGGTTACACCTAATAGCTTCCCATTAAGCTCCTAATATCCCTTAAGCAATCCAGATTTCACCCTGCTCCACCTTGTTCTTTTGAGTAAACCCATTTCTTCAATCTTTTCTTTTTGTATTTTTGATTTATGAATTACAACTGATTTTAAGGTTTCTAAAAGCCTTAGAGCTTTTGTCAGGAGCCTAAGTGACAATTTGAAGTCCTCTAATCAGTCATAACAGACAAGTTAAGTAAATGACATTTTTAAGTAAAGAGACAATAATTTAAATGACAAGTATTTAAAGATTATGAAACTACAAACTGTAAATAGCATGTAATTGAACTTTGTCAAGGTTTATTACAATACTGAAAGCTTTTAAAAGACATGGTAAGTAAATGAAAGCAGTAAAAGACATGATAAAAAACTAAGTGACTATGGCTTAAGGCCAAAAGTGCTTTCTCCTCTGTCTTCTCTTCTCTTTTTATACTCAAACAGCTTCCCACATGTCTTCTGAGTGGATCCCACTTGATATCTTGTCCACTGGATCACTTGAGTGCAAAATGGCCATTGGGTTGGTTTTGGCGGGAAAAGTGGTTTTGACCACTGTGGCTTCTGAGCTAGCAACTAGGGGGGGTGGATTTGTAGGGGTGATGATGAGGGGTGAGAGGTGTTGGGATAAGGTCTGGGTGATGGGAGAGGGGAGTTGCAGGGATTTGCAGGCAAGTTGGAGAGGGAAGCAGGAGGTGGAGGGAAAAGCTTATTTGTTTGACTTGGTTTGACCAAAGGTCCAAAATAGGTTTGTGACAGGGGGTCAAAAAGGAATAAGGCAGGGGTCAATTTGGATTTTGACAAGGCATGGGCTTATTAATGACAAGGGCTTATTTGCAATTCTGAAATCTTGAGGGACCAATCCTGTAAATTTCCAAAGTTCACACAAGGGATCAAAATTGACAAACTTCCATAGTACAAGGACTAGTTTTGACATTTTCAATTTTCCAGGGACCAAACTTGACATTTTATGAAAGTTCAGGGACCTTTTCTGCCATTTAACAAAAGATTTATTCAAGGACCATTTTTGACAATTTAGAATATTTCAGGGACCTTGAATAACATTTTTCTTTATTTTGTTTTACCAGGGACTGTTTTTGACAACTTTTGAAACTTGGGGGACTAAAACTGCCAATTATGCAAACTTTATACGTTTTTCACCAGATTTTGATATTTTTGCATTTAAAACACATAAAACACTTATTTGTGATATTTTTATCATTTTGATGCATTTCTGAGTGTTTTCAGATGTTTTTGCAGTTTAAACAGTACAAAAATGATGAGTATTTAGACACTCATCAGTTGTCAAGACGGTAGTGGGAATAGGCGTACCAAAACATCGTTGATTTCTCATCTTCGTGATCGTCATTTCAATGAGGATGCGCTAGCCACCACCAAACTTTCCTTGGCCACTAATCTGGTTGTTTTTTAGGCTGCTGAGGTTACGTTGAAATGTATGGGTCTTTGGTTGTGTGGGGTTTGTTTTAAGACGCATACTCTTCGCTCTAAATGTCGGCATGGATCTGATTTTGTGCCACCCCCCGATTGCGGTGATGGTGTTGTTATATTTGTGTTATTTGATCTCTCTAAGCCCCAAGTTCCCTCTTCTGTTCAGCTCGCTTGCGTTGAAGATTTGGTTTTGGATGAACACTCTAGTTTTGATTTACACTTACTCGACACTTTGCTCGCCAAAGGGTTGCACACTGTCAAATCCATCCCTCCAAAGTGCCGTTTGGGATTCTCTCGTGTTTTGAAAGGAGCTCTTGATAAGGTGATATGCACACCTGATGACATTTCTTGTTGGGTTAGCCTGTTAGCCTTGCCTCTTTGTCTCCTTAAAACCTTTTGCCCAAGGAGTAACATGGAATGTAGGTCTGCTACTAAGCGCTAGCGTCAAGAAGAATATATTGCTAATGCCATTCGGTCTTGGGGTACGTCTGGTGGTAGTTTGCAGCTTGTTGGAGAGGTTTTAGCTGAACCCTCCCCTACTTGGTCTGACATTGAAGAGGAAAACCTGGAGTTGAGTGAGCGTAATGTCAAGCAATGTAGGAGGAAGATTAGTGATGGTCATTATACTGCTGCTGTCAGAGTTCTTTCTTCTTCAGGTGTTGCTCCTTACAATGATACTACCCTTGAGGACCTAAAGGCTAAGCATCCCTTCAAGTCTGCTCCTTCACTGCCTGATATACCTATTGATCATCATAACCTCATTGCATCTCCTGCTGTGGTTCTTGACATGATTAAGAGTTTCCCCCGTGGTACATCTTGTGGTCGAGATGGTTTACGCGCCCAACACCTACTGGATTGTTTTAGCGGTGCTGCTGTGGCTATATCTGATGAGTTAATCAACTCCATCACCCAGGTGGTGAATCTTTTTCTTGATGGTAAGTGTCCTAAGGCTTTGGGCGAGTATATTGCCAGTGCTCCTCTCACACCGCTGATCAAACCAGGTGGTGGTATCCGTCCTATTGCGGTGGGGACTGTCTGGAGACGTTTAGTCTCCAAGGTGGGAGCTTCTATGATTGGCCACTCTTTAGATGGATACTTGAATGATCTACAGTTCGGTGTTGGGGTTTCTGGATGTAATACCTGAATTTCTAAAATTCACAAAAAGACCAAAATACCCCTATAATCAAAAAGTATGAATAATTAATTTAAAGAGTACCAAATAAGCTATGTAAATTCAGAAAATTATCAAGAAATATCACATATGATCCAAATAAATTTTAAAGACTTTGTAAAGTTAATTTTTATAGTTTATAATTTTATAAAATCAGTCTTGTATTTTATATATAAAGCCGAATGTATTTATTTAGTTTTATAAAAGAATTAAATTAATAAAAAGCCCAATACAAATTTATAAAATTTAGATTCCATTTATTATAAGTCCATTATAATATTAAGCCCACAAGAAAATTAGTAAATCATATATATATACATTATACGGTTTATATTATGTCCCTAACAACCCTAAAAGCCGATTATACCTAAACCGACCTAAGAAAACCCTACATAATTCGACATTCAGTTTCCAAGGCTTAAAGCTATTTTTATTGGACGAGTTTGAAGGTAAAGAAGGTGTTAAAAATCTGGTTCGAGGTCCTAAGGTGCTGGTTTGATCGTGGTTAGTTTCTTGGTCGATTAGGGTTTCGCCGAATAGAGTTTTTGTGTTCTTTTGTTCTAACGTCCAAATCTCATCAAGGGTATGTTTCCAATATTATTTTCAGTCCTAAAAATCATATAGAACCTGTAAAAATTATTCATGCATAGTTAACAAGTCGTATGAAATTGTTTTGGATTAAAACCCTAAAAGCGAATAAAATAGCGAACGAGCTTATAATAATTTTTAGGACCATGACCTGATTTTTCTGGAAGCTCTTACATGTTATACGACCTGAATAAAATACATGTTCATGAATTCGAAGCTTGTGTGAATTGTCTTGGGTATTATTGTTCGATAGCGTATGAAAAAGGAAAGAAATAAAAAGGGACGATTAGGGTTTATAAAAACTAGGGTTTGCTTGTTATAATTAAGGGTAATTAATGCAGTAGTAATGATGAACTAATGATGGGTTAAACCTAGGTTTAGGGTTTGTACTTGAATTATGCATAATTCGGTTTTAAATAAGAGTTTTGGGTTGGTTTTGTAAATTATGAAACTTAAAGGTTATTTATGTAAAACAGTAAAAATAGGGTACTAAACGTATAAAATAAGTATGAGGGTTAAACGTGTAATTTTGAATATTTAGAGGGCCATTCGAATTGTTATTGAATTAAAAAGGGTATGTTTTGTAAATTCTAAAACCTTTGGGCTAAAATGGTAAAATCTGATAATATAAGGTTAGATCGTGAAATTAAAGATGTCAAAAGTGTAATATGTAATTCTGAGTAATTATGGGTTCGACAGGTGTGAGTTTTGGGTCAATCACGTAGGGTATAAAGGTTTGGGTAAACTGTTTTGAAAGAGAGTCCTAAAAATCCGTTATTGACATTTGTAAACCCTATACTTTGAATGATGATCATATAAGTCCTCAAATAAGATATTTATCATATTAAACCCTTAAGTTTACCATTTATCATTGTAACCCATAAGTTGGCTAATTAATGATGAATACTCTAAAATGTTGTAATTCCTTCTGTCACTAAAAATGAGAATATTCTGACAACTCTAAGAGTATTAATGAGATTAATCCGTTATAACATTAATGATGCTAATAAGTATTAAATAAATCATAATCCGTGTAGATTCGTTGAAGGAGACGCGACGTTACATCTTCGTATTCCTACATTCGTTTGCTTTCCTCTCATTTGCTTTAAGGTACAGATATTCTGACATTTTTAGTAAAGGTTCCTTATGATGTTCTATTCGTTAGCTTTCCTATTTTACTTATTAGGGTTTCCGATGCCATTGCTATGAACCCTTTCCTGATTGTTTGACATGTTGCTTATTTGAACTTATGTTTTATTGAACCATGCGATACCTGATTTGAACTTTATGTTAGGAAGACTTTGATATGCATATTGTTAAACCTTGTGTTTGATTTAGACTTGTGTCATAACTGAAAATTTTGTTTGACCTAAGTTAGTTTGACACCCGAGCCAATTATTAACTAGTCATGGGGGTTCCATGTCCGTGTCAGTGATGCACCATTGACATGACTCTAGGGCAGTAGAGTGAAGTTCTGCCACGTCCCTTATCTATTATTTGTTATGAGCTCAAGTTATATTATTTTATCAATATATGTTTGTGGGGCGTATGGATGCATCCTAGATCTGATCTGTTATTCGATATGATTTATCTAGGTGAATGATGTCGTGTGCAATACGCGTCTTCATAAATTTCTGGGAGCTCGCTACTCCGTATTATTTTGAGATTGTTTCTATATAGTTATGATTTTTTGATATGATATGTTTTGGGCTCGTGGTAGTTAACTAGATCTTTATCTGTTATTTCTATGTTAAGTATTCTGATTATGTTTTGGTATGTTCAAGTGTTTATGATTATGTGATGGACTTATTATATGTTATTATATATGTGTATGTTTTTGTATGTTTATGTGATTATCGTTTACAATGCTAGGTTATGATTAATATGTTTAAATGGGATTTTGCATGTTGGCATCTGATGTCATGTTAGTTTCTCGTTACTTGAAGTAGTTGATCTGTATGATGAATGTGCTAGTGTGAAAGTGAGTATTCTATAAGTTTAGTATGCATATTTACTCAGTTAATTTTGTAAACCTTGCTTATACGTTAATGTTTTTATCTGTAAATGTGACCTGCCATGTTTTAACTCTGCTGATGTTAGGGTTTGATTCGAGAACTGGTTTAGTTTATGATAGCTGTTTTGATAATTGTTAATGGTTATGCTATGTTTTGTCTGGTCTATTTAATTATAGTTTGTTTAATATGTTTTCTATTTGTTTGTGAGACTGCCATGATTTGATTTCTATTTCCGCTGCTGCAATATCGAATTAAGTGTGTTAAAATGTTGATTAATTGATTTGTATGGATGCTATGATCATTTGCTGGTAACTGTTTTCGTTAGTCATTAGACTCTTCGTTTGGCTTATAAATAATTTGTTATTCTTGATATGTTAAGTGTTTGGTTGTTCTGATGTGGTTGCATTTGTGTCATTAATGTGCTATGAGATGTTATAACTTGTTATATGGTTGTTTGGATTTCTGTATATTTGTGCTTCCGCAGAATCCTAAAAGATCCCTCATCATCATTTCATTTTGATTTAGTTATTTGTATATTTGTTATTGTTTAGTTTTTATTTCGTTATATCTGTTCACTGGGCTTTGTAAGCTCAGCCGCATTTTCTTTTCCTGCGGCAGGTTTTAAGCATTCAAGATGAGCTTATGGGATAGCTGATCTGGGTTGAGAGTAGAGACGAGAGCAAGATTAGACCATAGAGATCTTAGATTTATTTTGAAGTTTAGCTATTTATGTTTTTCTTTTTGAATATTTTGTAAAGGTTTTCGCTATTGTATAGTATTTAAAGTTCTGATATGAAACCGTATTTGCGATATCTTTACCCTTGTCGGGTTGGGGTGTTACACTGGAGGAGGGGAGGCCATTCTTCATGCCGTGAATCGGTTTTTTGAAGACTGTGGAGATGATGTAGGTCTTTCGATGTTGTTGGTGGATTTCAAGAAAGCCTTCAATCTGGTGGACCGTAAGGTTATGTTACAAGAGGTTGGCCTCCATTGTCCTACCATATCACGTTGGGTTGAATTTTGCTACTCCAGCCCTGCCAGATTATATTATGGGGAACACACTTTATGGTCACACCAAGGCGTGCAGCAAGGTGACCCTCTTGGACCTCTCCTTTTTGCGTTGGTGCTACATCCTTTGGCTCGCAAAATCAAAGACTCCTTTTCTCTCCCCCTTCAAGCTTGGTACCTAGATGATGGTACGATCATTGGAGATACTCTGTTTGTTGGGAAGGCCCTGGAGCTCATTATGATAGATGGACCTCGTTATGGTTTGCACCTCAACGTCGATAAAACTAAGGTTTTTTGGCCAAGGGAAGATCCTAGAAGCAGACTCGCAGGTGTTTTCCCTCCTAATATTGCCCGGCCCCTACATGGTGTAAAATTGTTGGGTGGGCCTGTTGGTGTAGACCTTGAATTTAGCAGTAAGCTCGTTTTGAAACGAGTTTCTAAAACCATTGAACTTATGGACGCTGTTGCTAAGCTTAATGATCCCCAATGTGAGTTGCTGCTTCTCCGTGCATGTGCTGGCATTTCCAAGCTGTATTTCTCTATGCGCACATGTTCCCCCCGTGTCTTTGAACGTGCTCAGATTTCATTCGATGAAGCACTTCACTCCTCTTTGGAGCGAATTGTCACTGCCTCTGGACCCGAGTTTGGAAATTGGCAATGGAGACTGGCCACCCTTCCTTTTGAATTGGGGGGGGGGGGGCTTGGTGTATGCACTGCTGGCGATGTTTTGAATTATGCCTTCCTTGCTTCTAGACTCCAATCGGCCAGCCTACAGACTGAACTTCTCCGGCAGTCTGGTGTTGGTGCTTTTGGATCTTCCTTTGATGATGCCCTGCATGTTTTTAACGAGAAAATGGAGACCGACCTTTTGGGTAGCTCTTGTGAGATTGCTGCCCCCTAACTCATGAAGAAATTGGCAGATTTATATTTCACACGTGTCACAAAAGAGGCTGAATCCACCTTCTGTTTATCTGCTAGACAGATGGACCTATGGAGATCGCAAATGGAAGACCATACTTCGGACTGGCTCAGAGTAGTCCCGATAGTTGGGCTGGGGCAGACTATGAATGCCAAAACCTACGGGTGTGTTTTATGCTACCGTCTAGGTGTTCCCCTTTTCTCCACTCAGATGCCGTGCTCTGCTTGTTCCAAGGTTTTTACGGGTGATATCTATGGGGATCATGCTGTATCATGCGCATGTATTATTGGTATTAAACATCGACATAATGTAGTTGTTGGGTTCAGTAAATACCCAAACCCCTTAATCTAGGATTTGAATAGAAAATAGCCCAAGTGTTTAATCCGTTAACACAAACAGGTCACTGAATGCATAGTCTCTCAGTGAGTCGTCTTCAGGATACTCAGTATGAGGCAAAGAAGAAGTCTCTCCACTCAGTAAGGCGGAACTTAAAGGGTGAAGACTGAGTCAAGAAGAAGATGATGGATTCAGTGAGTGATGACAATAACTCACTGAATCCCTAAGATTCCTCTCCAACTTCTTACACTGAAGACAAACTGAAGTAGAAGACTGAAGGATGTAAAGACTAAAGAAAGAGCGGGACAAGGCGGGAAAGGTTGAATCAGATAAGACGAAGTCCTTATCAACCAAAGTCAACTTTCCCTGAATGGCAAAAGATCAGGCTCAGTGTCATCACTGAACTTAGGAAAGTAGTCTTGTCTCTTACCTAGAATAGTCTTTGTAAACAGAGACAAAATACATCAGTATTTTGTCTTCTGTATGATGTCAGTTTGTCACTTAGGAAAGAGTCAAATATCATACATGTATAAATAGCATAAGAGATGGAGTGAAAAGGTTAAGCTTGTGAATTGTAAAAACACACATACACGCAAGCCATCTTTTCACTCCTCCAAATACAACTTAGTTCCTGAGATAGCTCAGTGAGCTCTAAGAGTTGTGCTCAGACTTAGCCTGAGCTTAGAGATGAGTCACCCAACTTTGTCATTTCAATCCCAAGTACTATTCCGCAAGTACTTGGGTAACGTATTCTTTGTTGATTTATTTCTAATAAGAATATGATGTTGAAAATTACTAAGTGTGCTTTTCTTATGTTAATTTCAGTCATAGTTCACTATTAACTTGTTTTATAAACTTAAGCTGTTTTAAACGATAGTGAACGGGGAACAACAAGTGGTATTAGAGCGCCTTCCACAACGCCCAGTGATGACATTAGCAAATCCAAGCCTTTGTCTGAGGGTACACTGATCTCTCCCAAAGACTCAGAGGGAATCAAACAACCCGCTGATAGGGATACAACTATCACTGACTCTGCTAAAGGCACTGGGAAACGCCCACCAGTGTCAAGCCTGACAATAATGACTCCTCTTCATCCACTGATGAATTTGAAAGATTTGATAATGTTCTCCTACTCACTGAAAGACAGCTAGTTCAGTGGATCACCAAAGCTTCAAGAAGGTTATATTCTGGGGTCACTGACACATTGTGGGAGCAACACACTGAGGCTGCTGCGAGTTATGCTGATCTAAAGGCTGAGGTACATGGCTTTGATGAAAATGTTCATGAGCACAGGGATCTGATGTATGACAACATTCACCGACTGGATGAAAACATGGCTAAATTCCTCAGGCATCTTCAGGGTGTAGGTACCACGATAGATGAAATCAGGGAGTTTGTCAAAGAAGACCCAACACTCAACTCTAAAGTGCTGGAGGCTACTGAGGAGCACTTGAAACAATCCTCAAACCTCACTGAACTGCTCAATCTGCTCAAGTCTGCAAATGTTCAGGGTCTTCCATCCTCAGTCCAGTCTCTTCAAACTACATTGGACTCTCTGAATACGCAGGTGGCTACTTTGGCTCAGGCATCCTCGTCTCTGGCCTGGAATCTTGGGCCCAGAATGACAGCCCTGGAGGTTTCTCAGGCTAATTTGGAAACTAAAGTCACTGGTATTCAATCTGACACTTCAGACATCAAGGCTATGATCTCAGAAATTTATCAGGCCTTCAAGGGTCAAGCTGCTCAGCCCCCTTCAGCACCCACTCCAACTCTTGCCCTCACTGAGGCTCTGGAAACAGTTGAGGGGGAGAATATTGCTGAAGAAACTCCTTCTCACACTGAGGGGGAGCCAACACCAACAGTATCAGTGGCTCAAATCTCATCATCCCCACCAGTCTCAGCAACACCGATCTCATCAATCCCACCAACAACATCAACAACAACAACACTGACAGTAATCACTCCAATAACATCAACAACTCCACCCCTGGTAGCAACTTCATCTTCCTCAGGCCAGGACAAAGGAAAAGGCAAGATGGCAACTTCTGAGCCTGAGAAGATTCCCTATAAAATCGGCGACACTGAATACCTGCTCACACCACAACAGCTGAGTAAACACCTTGCTAAAGAAGAAAAAAGGTTGAAACAAGCTGAGGAAGAGAAAAGGAACAGAAAAGCACTGGAAAAGGTTGTCGCCGAAGAAGCTGAGAACATGGGATTAGATCCAAGCAAACTTCAAAAGGGTCAGGCAGGGAAAAAGTTCAAGGAAGCTCAGGCGGCTCAGATGGCTGCAATGAAAAAGCAGCTGGAAGAAAAGAAGAAGAAAACTGAAGCTCTCAGGCAAAGCAGAATTAAGGAGTACAACTGGACAATGACAAGCCGAAGGCTTCCTGAAAAGATCACATATGTCAGAATCATCCCCAATACCAAACCACTGGCCATGAACGTCTATAGAGGGGTTGATAAAAGACACTTCGAGGTCCATGATCCCCTCAAATTCACTGACTTTGGGATCACTGAACTTGATGAGCTTGGTCCAATCATTGAAAAGAAGAAGAATGCGGTGGTTAAGGACCTGATGAAAATGCTGAGCAAAAGATATGAAAGACTGAGAGGTTGTCCAGCTCAGCTGGGAATTCAGCCCGCCTTAACTGCACCTCAAGGATCTCAACCACAATCATCTACTGGCAAAAGGAAGAGAGTTGAGTTCCAACCTGAGATTAAAGTGCCTGGACTGGAGTGTAACAGGGAGCTGCCTGAAGGGGTTAAATTTGTGAAATGTCTAGTGATTGAGAAGCCTGAAAGAGGGCTATTCCACATTGATGTCTGTGGAAACCCTGCTTTTCAAAGATGGAGTGACATTGATCAGGCTGGTGTGGCTGCAATGCTGAGCTACATACCAGTGGCCTCTCAAATCCAAACCCCAGCGAACATCAGGTTCTGCCAAGACCTGAATGCCAAGATAAGAGACCATCCTGACAGAGAAACACTCATCACCAAAAAGGTCAAGCTTAAAGCATTGGGAATCCATCTGGACTGACATCATTTTGTTTTATCTTTTGTACTAGTGATAGAAACTATGTAATCTAATCAATAAACGATGTATGTTTTATTACTCAGTGTTGCTTATTGTATTCATTAGTACATTCAGTGTAAGAAGAAGCCTCTTGCTCACTTACACTGATCAACCACTTAGGCTATTTGTATATCCAAATAGGGGGAGACTGTTGGGTTCAGTAAATACCCAAACCCCTTAATCTAGGATTTGAATAAAAAATAGCCCAAGTGTTTAATCCGTTAACACAAACAGGTAACTGAGTGCATAGTCTCTCAGTGAGTCGTCTTCAGGATACTCAGTATGAGGCAAAGAAGAAGTCTCTCCACTCAGTAAGGTGGAACTTAAAGGGTGAAGACTGAGTCAAGAAGAAGATGATGGATTCAGTGAGTGATGACAATAACTCACTGAATCCCTAAGATTCCTCTCCAACTTCTTACACTGAAGACAAACTGAAGTAGAAGACTGAAGGATGTAAAGACTGAAGAAAGAGTGGGACAAGGCGGGAAAGGTTGAATCAGATAAGACGAAGTCCTTATCAACCAAAGTCAACTTTCCCTGAATGGCAAAAGATCAGGCTCAGTGTCATCACTGAACTTAGGAAAGTAGTCTTGTCTCTTACCAAGAATAGTCTTTGTAAACAGAGACAAAATACATCAGTATTTTGTCTTCTGTATGATGTCAGTTTGTCACTTAGAAAAGAGTCAAATATCATACATGTATAAATAGCATAAGAGATGGAGTGAAAAGGTTAAGCTTGTGAATTGTAAAAACACACATACACGCAAGCCATCTTTTCACTCCTCCAAATACAACTTAGTTCCTGAGATAGCTCAGTGAGCTCTAAGAGTTGTGCTCAGACTTAGCCTGAGCTTAGAGAGGAGTCACCCCACTTTGTCATTTCAATCCCAAGTACTATTCCGCAAGTACTTGGGTAACGTATTCTTTGTTGATTTATTTCTAATAAGAATATGATGTTGAAAATTACTAAGTGTGCTTTTCTTATGTTAATTTCAGTCATAGTTCACTATTAACTTGTTTTATAAACTTAAGCTGTTTTAAACGATAGTGAACGGGGAACAACAGTAGTGCGTGATACTCTCGCTGATATCTGCTCCCGGGTAGGGGTTTCAGCTCGTAAAGAAGTTGATATCGGGCTCTGCGGAGAGAGGGACAAACACCTACGCCCAGCTGACCTGTTACTTTACTCGTGGGAAAGAGGCCTTGATGTGTGTGTTGATCTTACTAGGTTATCGCCCCTGACGCAAACTGGTATGACTGACTTTGTGGCAGGGCGTGCCGTGATTGAAGCTGCACAACGCAAACGTGTCAAGTACGGGACCAAATGCGTTGATATTGGATATGGGTTCATCCCTTTCTCTTTCTCTTCTTTTGGTGAACTTGAGAAGGAGGCGGTGACCCTGCTGAAGCGAATCCGAAAGTTCTCAGTCACTCAAGATATTGGCGCGAGTGGTGCTAACTATATCTTTAGTAGGGTTTGTTTTGCTATTGCTAGAGGAGTGGGGGCCCAGTTAGTTTCTCGGCTCCCCACTAATTTCTTGTAATTTCCTATGATTTTCTAATGAAGTGATGTTTTAAATTAAAAAAATAAATAATAATAATAATAATAATAATAATAATAATAATAATAATAATAATAATAATAATAATAATAATAATAATAATAATAATAATAATAATAATAATAATCTTTTAAAGTAATTTTTTGAATTAAGACGTAATTTAAAACTTTCTATGTAACTTCGTATTTAATCAGAATTCGTTCACTTGATGTAATGAGAGTGATTGAATTATAATTACAACGGAATCCAAACAACCTACGTAATATCATCTGAATTACAATTCCTTCTAATCGGCAAACCAAACAAGCTATGTAATATAATCAGATTAAAATTACATTCAACTATATCAGATTATAACGAACCGAACAGGGCCTTTTAGATTTTTGGTCCAACGTTATGTTAACATGGTACAAAACGTTTTGGATTTAATTCTTAGTTCATATATGATGTGATATTACGTATTAACATTCACTTTTTTATATAGATATTGTCATTGTTTATAAAAGGTTATTTAATTTTTTTAGGGCATTCGGTGCAGTGGCGATGCACCCTCGTCAAGCCGAAGTGTACCTGGTCAAAACACTCGCCATTGCTCCGGTAGGTGTCTTCGTCAAGTCTCTTACCAATTTTTTGTCACTCGCCAGATGAGAAAGTTTGTGATTCACATGAGTTTTTTTAATTATAAAGTGTGTGTATTGACTAACCGTGTGTGGGTTAACTAACTGTGTGTGTTGAATGATGAAAACGATGAGTATGCTTCCATGATTTTTTTTCTTCATTTTAAACATTTTAGAATGTTGTACTTTAACTTTTAGCCTTTTAATAATTTTGATAGTTTATAATTGTTTGTAGTAATTTTTTGTAAAGTTATTAAAAATATATAAAATGTTTTATTTTTTTATGTTTATATAACTTGAATTTTTATTTTAATGAATGAAAAATTAGTTGGTCTGGAAAATGAAAAAGAAAACAAATAATTGGTTCTAAAAGTAAGGTTTTGACTTGTGTTATTGAGTTGACATTAATCATGCTTATTCATCATTTCTATCTTATTGTACAGCGTTCAAAACATTAAGTGCAACTTATACTTAGCCTCATATATATGTAAAGATAAAACACAAGTTACATTTTATGACTTATTTTCAGTGCCAACTTTTCTTTCTTTATTTATCTATCAACACCTACAATTGATAGTTGCTTTAAAGTCGTGCTTTTTGTCTAAAAGTACTCGTAACTAACATCAAACCTGGAAACGTGTAAGTAGAGTAGCAGACAACAAACTAAAAGAAGGGTTTTTTTTTTTTTTTTTTTAACTATGGAGTAAAAGATAAGCAAAAGTTACGAAGCATTCATGAGCGAATGCAAGTAACTTCTATATAAAATGTGAATATAACGTGTTTTGACTAGTAAGTTTTTGTCTTAATATATGAGTACAAGTGAGTAATGCAATGCTCACTAATAATAGAAGTACACTATATATTGAATTACGATAAGCAAACTTCGTCCAACTATCTCTATCCATCATTGATTTTGTCAAATTTTGGCTATGTATGTGTGGCTCTTATTAAATCAACACTAGAAAGTAAGAGACAGTTTGCGAAATTTAAGCACAAATCATAGTTGTCACATACGTTTTGCGAAAAGTAGGAACATAGTTAGCAGAATTGTTTAATAAAAAGCATTCGTAACGTAATTATAGTTGTAATTATAAAGTTATAATGATGTAAAAAGATACATATGTAAATTCAAGAGCCAAAAAGCTGACGGCAAGATCCAAATATTTCTTGATCAAATGTTTTGAGTTAGAGCGGTTACACAAAGTTCAACCATTAGTTGATTGTTACCAAACAAGCTTTGTATTTAAACCGTTAATCGTTTGTCGCTAGTTGCTTCAAAACGATTACAAATGCTTGCTGCCAAACATGTCCACTACTGGATAACCATCCATATATTAAAGTTGACATATTAGGCTTAATCGATAGTACAATTATGGATTGTTATCTTCTCATGTTTAACCTAATACAATAGGTCAGGTACTCATATTGTTTAAAAATTATAAAAACAATCAATATAAATTAAAGTCTATTTTTTAACCTTGATAAGTAGTGCTGTGATTACGTGTAATCATTATAAAGTGTCGGCCATATAGTTTATGTAATAGGTCATTTATTAAATAGGCTTATATGTTAGTTTCAAGGCCCGCTCATGAAGTAAGCCCATGAGTGGCCCATTAGTATTCTAGGGCAATGCCCACTTATGTTATTCACACTATAAATACTAGTAAGGTACCCCGCACGTTGCAGCGATGGATACCCTAAAATAAATGTTAATGGCATCAAAAGTCAAAAGTCGTCCGTGTCTGTTCGGGCTCGAGCCCATTTGGCCCATGCCCGTTCGGGCTCTAGTCCGTTTGGCCCGTTGCCCGTTCGGGCTTGAATAAGACTTGTAAGTTATGTAGTGGATAAATTAATGTTAGAAAATGTATTTTAATTAGTAGAATGTGATTTATTATTTGTATTAGTGAGATTTAATGCATGAATTGTGTTTAAGTTGGTTGTACAATATGCTTGATAATTTGTATTTCTTATATAAGAGGTGTTTTAATAATTGCATTAATTGTATTTATTGACTAGTTAATTAAGTGACTACATTAAATATCTTGACCATATTAATAATTCTTTGTACTTTGTACATTAGCTTTAAGACTTGTAAGTTATGTAGTAAAAAAATCAATGTTAGAAAATGTGTTTTATTTAGTATTGCTATTTTAAGTAATGCTGAATTTTAAGTATTTTTATTTTTAGATGGCATTCATGCTTTATAATATAGTAAGATTTGTAAACCTCTCATTTGGGAGTTGTTGGTTCGTTTATGCTTATTTCATTTTCATTATATTCTCTCATAAGTGTTCTATACCATCACTCTCTCTCTCTACTTTTTCTCTCTAAACTCGTGTGATAAACAACATATATGGTGACCTAACATGTGGTATCAATCACTAGATAATGATTTAGAGGTATTTAGTGTTGGGTTCGTGGCTTAGTTGTATTCAAACACACGTTTTATTCTTCGAATTTGGTTCCTTTCTTGGTTTTCTTTGTTTTTTAGCACCCTTTTGATTACAAATAGGTGTTAGAAACCTTGTTAAACAAGAAAGTTACAAGCTTTGTGGTTAAAAGTTTAGTTTGTTATTCAAAAAAGTTTGCACATACCATCTTTCGAAGTTGTTCAAATTTATTCAAAAACGTTAAAGTTCACAACTTTCTTTTAGTTTTAGTGTTTTTAAAGTTAGTTGTACAAGAAAAACATGTTAGAAAAGTGTTTTTGGTTAACTTCAAGACTTTTGAAAAATTTGTGCAAGTTTCAGATTTGTTTGAAAACCCTAGTTTTCAGATTTGTTTAAAACCCTAGCTTTTGAATATCTTTCGGATTTTTTTAAAACCCTAGCTTTCGAACATCTTTCAGATTTGAGCATACTTCAACATCTTCAAAGTTTAAGGATTACTCAGTATTTCTCTATCTTGTATAAGTTTGAGAAATACTTCGACCTTGAAAATTCTTCTAGCTTGTACAAGTAAGAAGAAACTTTCGGATTTGTTACCTTTCGGATTTGTTTCAAATCTTTTGGATTTGTTTTAGATCTTTCGGATTTGTGACCTTTCGATTTTGCTACAGTACTTTCAGATTTGCTGCAGTACTTTCGGATTTATTCAAAACTTTCGGATTTGTTGGGATTTCCGTATCTTTCAGATTTCAATCCAAGAACCATATCTTATCAACACTACAACATACTTCTTAATTATCTACAAGATCCATCATAACTACACAAGTCAAATCTACAATCATGTCTCAACCACCGTATTACAACTACTTTCCTCAACAATACCCTCAGCAACAACAATACCCTACACAACAACGATTCCCTCATCAACAACAATTCCCTCAGCAACAACAATACCTTCCACAACAAAGTAAAAAACAGCCACATTGGTTTGCTTAAATGTGCGAAGCTCTTAGTAGTCAACAATCAATTCATAAAGCTGGCTCATACGAAAGACCACCAATGCTTACACCAGGAAATTATGTTCAATGGGCTAGCCGATTCGTAAGGTTTATGGAACTTATTAAACCTCATGTCAAATATCTTAAGTGTTAGGATTACGAAAATCCATATTAAATATTCGGTCACCCCGAGTATCATCTAGCACTAGTTAGGTCGTAGTATGGTTAGTAAACGTTTAGTTAAAGTATCACCGTGGAGTCGGGTCGGGTCTTTACCCACTGTCAGCCCGCTCCACAGCCCGTAGGGGCGTTTAATGTAAGCCTATAAATACCCTCTTCCCACCAAGGGAGAGGGCTGGAACTTCATTTGGTTACAACCTAATACATTGAACTTTCTCTCACTAGAAGTCTCCAATCTTTCTCTATTTCTCTCTCTAGTATACGACCAAAGATCAAGAACCATATGTGTTTATGTTAGTTAGTATCCTACATTTGGTATCAAGAGCCATGGTTTGATCTTTTAGATTGTGGGTGCTCAGATTTGTAGCTTGGTTTTTATAGTTTAGTTTGATTCGTATGGTCTTAATACAAAACACCTTGGTTTGATCTTGTTTATGGTTAGATTCGTTATGTGTTTATACTTTCATGTTTAGGGTTGATGTATGAGCCCTCTTTAGTGATTAGTTGGTGTATTTCATAAGTGTAGTGGAGGTTTTAGGCGTATTTGTGTGTTTTTTGAAGTTAGTTCTTCGTTGCGGTTTGAGGCACGGTAAGGAAGTTATTTGTTGTGTTTTGATTAGATCTAGGGTTGCGGTTTGGTTTGTAGCTGAAAAGGGAAAAAGGACAAATCTGGTAAAAGTGACACTTTTGGATCTTGCGGTTTGTCTGTTTGCAGCTGTGATTTAACCTCTGCTACTTGACTTATGCGGTTTGCTTTAAGATGCGATTTGACATTTGCGGTTTGACCAAGACACTGAGATTTGACCTTTGCGGTTTGACATTGCGTTTTTGTTAATACAAATAAGCCGTAAAAACGTTTATTTATATTTTACGATCTTCTAATGTTTTGTCGATAACAAACGTAAAATCATTTTAACGAAACTGTTAATACAAATAAGCCGTGAAAACGTTTATTTATATTTCACGATCTTATAATGTTTTGTCGATAACAAACGTAAAATCATTTTAACGAAACAAATAAAATACGTAAATGGTTTGAGCCAATAGTTTACTAACACACTTACATTTTCACATAAAACACTAAAACAAGTATAAGTGATTTTATGATTTAGTAATACATATGTACAACAACTAGTGTTTACATATTGGGTAAATATATACATAACTAGTATGTATTATAATGGGCAATATAAATGGGTAGAAGCTTAAGTATTTTACCCATTGACCAAATACATTGAATGTAGTTGGGTATAACCTAAAGACCATGACCTATACCCATGGAGCATGACCCATAACCCATTGCATAACATCATGCATAAGTCATATATGGATATTATCCATGACCCATGGTTTTTAACCCATGACCCATGGACTAGATGCATTGCATCTTGTAGATACATTGTATCTACTTGGATACCCATGATCCATAACCCATGACCCATGACCCAAAACCCATGGGCAAAAGGGAGCGTCCCACGGATCCCCAGTATTACACTGGACGGATCCCTCAAGTGAGGGATCCGTGGGATCCGTGGAACAGTAGCTAAATTTCTTCTATAAATAGTGAGCCATTTCTTCCTTTTGGGTTGCCACTCCTACACATTCTTTTCCCAAGTATTGTAACCTTCTAAACTCAGATCCTAAGTATCTCTCTATGTAGTTTGTCTTTTGCCTTTGTATGATTCTCTAGGTTCCTTTTAAAGGCAAGATCACCACCTCTTGAAGTCGAGCAAACTCAAGTCTATAAGTTGTCATACTTCGTCATCATCAAGACTACCAAGGTTCTCTTGTTGATACTTCTTTCTTCCTCCATATAAGTGTTATGTCGAAGGCATTAGTGAAGGATGCCAAAAGAGTCAAGACGAAAGCATTAGTGAAAGGTGCTTAACGTCCGTGTCAAAAGCATTACTGAAGAATGCTAAAGGAGTCAAGACGAAGGCATTAGTGAAAGGTTCCAAACATCCGTGTCAAGGGCATTAGTGAAAGATGCCTAGAAGTCAAGTCAAGTGGCATTAGTGAAGGATGCCAAGGTTGTATACTCGATGAGGTACATCGATATACAAATAGAGATAGGTTGTATTCAAGGATATTGATATCCTTGATGGTGTTGTAATAAGGAGTTGGTATCCTTTGGGGTTAGGTGTTGTGTAGTGTTGGGTAGTAGTTCCTCCATTGTAATTGAACTCAGTACTTAGCCTAGTACCGGATAAAGGGTAGGCGACATTGTGGTAGGTGTGGTTCTACCTTGTGAAAGAACCCGGTGGTTAACCTAGTACCGGAAAAAGAGTAGGCGACGTTGTGAAGGCTTCTCTGCCATAAGGATTTGGTGTCGTGTAGTGATTACGAACTCTCGAGTAGGTGACTCGGGAATGGAGTAGGGCAAGGAAGGTGTCCTTGTAGCCGAACCACTATAAATACTCGTGTCGTGGTTATGTGCTTCTTACTCTTTATCTTTCATTACACATTTATATATCTATCTATCAATGTTCAACATACACATCCAAATAGAATGAAATAAGTCGATCTAAATATTTTAAAACGAAGTTTTAATTTTTAAAACGAAGTTTTAATTTGTAAAACTATTCAACCCCCCTTCTAGTTTTCCACAATTGGTATCAGAGCTTCGTTACCAAGTTTCTTAAAGTATGTTGTACTTCAAAAACTTGATACGATCCGTGTATGTTTGAAAACAACAAAGAAAGAAATCTTTTAAAACAATTTTTTTATGTTGGATATTGATAGATTATTCTAACATTTTCTTTTCAAGAAATCTTCATGCTAGGATCTCTCCAAAGTCTTCATTTCTATTTAAAGAATAATGAAGTCAACTTTCAAGGAAGAACCTAAAAGTAATCGCAACCTACTTATTCTAAGTACAACTGATTACTTTAAAAGCTCATGAAGTATTTTCGGTCTTATGGTCTCCATAAACCATACCAAGAGCATAGAGGTATGTTTACTTTTCATTAGCAAGCTTGCATCTACTTGAATATGTTGATACCATCTTTTATTTAGACGATAATAATTGCTAGTCTCTTAAAAGTCTCTTTTCGCCACTTTCCCGACTTACTCATCATCAGGAATGGCATTCCTATTGATATCGTCAAACTAACGCCATCGTCACAAATGGATCCTTGATAATTAACTTATCAAATCCCGTTGACCAAACATCTTTTCAATTAGAAACCTCAAAAATAGTTTTGTTCCATAAGCTAGTTTATAACTTATTACAAAAATAATGCCAAACACCCTTTTTTATGTCCACAGTAGCCGGATCCCTCTAGTTATACTAGCCGGATCCCTAATACAAGGGATATGGGGGAACCGTGTGACAAAAACCAGCTATGCGCCTTTCAAAATCAATTCTGCTCTTTTTCCCTCTCCTCACAAAACACAA
The DNA here is from genome assembly GCA_019973895.1 of Chrysanthemum seticuspe. Classification (NCBI taxonomy): domain Eukaryota; kingdom Viridiplantae; phylum Streptophyta; class Magnoliopsida; order Asterales; family Asteraceae; genus Chrysanthemum; species Chrysanthemum seticuspe. Next base: position 90,595,843 of record BPTQ01000002.1, on the reverse strand, counting down.
AAACGACCCAAGTCCTGATTTCATCTCCATAGGACTCCATATCCTCAAGCTTCCATCTCTAGAACATCATTGTAAGTAATTACACTAACATGTTCTAATCTTCATCATCTTCGTCTTAGGGTTTATGGTTTTGCAATTTTTCTTAATCAATTGATAAAATTAGGTTTTCCAAAATTGATCACTAGAAAAGGTTTTCACATAACTAAGATTACATTGTGCTTACAACATTGTTAATACAAATCAAAACCATAAACCCATCTCAACAAATTTTGCCTAATTGGAATATTTGTTTTTCTAGGACCAACCATGCCTAAAGCCATCCAACAAGACCACCATGATACCGTCCACTACCTCACACAATACTATCGAAAAGAGGGTCTGTAAAAACCGATTGCAAAGTCTTCAAAAGACTTGAAAAACGACTTATCCACAAAGGTCGTGTGGTAAAGGAATGTTTCTTTGAAAATACTGACATTTGTCAAGTCTTCTCAGCAATCAACTTTGATTGTCTTCTTGATATTGATGAATAAATTTGTCCGGTTTTCATCTTTGAATTCTACAAAAGCGTTAGGATCATTCGAAACACCGACGATAGCATTTCAATCGCCTTTATCATCAATAAACAAAACTTCACTCTACCCCTCAACACATTTGCTCAAATCCTTCGTATTTCTTGTGAAGGAATTTGTATGTACTCTCAAGATTGGGCAATATCCACTCAATCTTTTGCTCTTGATCCCAAACCAACATACCATACTCCTCTTGATGACCCCGCAACCGTTCGAGACACTATTTTCAAAGTTAGAGCCGACCAATCTCGTTTCAACCACAACAAAGAGCTCATTCACTGTGATCCCTTTCAAATGGAACTCTTTGAAATGCACCCCATTTTTAGAAAATGGGAAGAAATTCTTAGGGAAAATGTCATTAGCTTGGTCGGAAACAAAGACCATCCAAATGCATGTCTCGTGCAAATGATTTATTGCCTTATTCACCAAAGGCCATTTAATCTAGTCTATTACATGGTGAAGAGAATTGCCGGGGTATTCAAAGTTGCCAACATGGTACTTCCGTATGGTATGCTCCTAACACGACTCCGTGAGTATGTTAGTGCAATGCAACCATCTCCAATCAATGATGATCATTTCTTCTCCGATCACGTCATGGTACCTATTACCAAACAACCCTCTAAACGGTTCATGGTCAATGGAAGAAAACCTAAGGCTCTCCCGGACTCCTCGGACGAAGAAGAAGAAGTAAATGTCAACCCCGAAGCCAACGTCGACTTGGACCTCATTGCCTACTATCAACAACTTCCAACTCTTCCAAACGAGACCGCGGAATTCAAACAAATAAAGGGTATGTTCCAATGCCTATCTATTTACGTCATGAAGTCGGGAAAAAGGAAGAGAAAAGATTGACAAAAGAGACATTAGGATTATGGTTGATTTTAGACATTTGGTTTATCTATGAATGCTTATGTTTGTGAAGCACACTAGTTTGTTTTGCTTTGGATATTGTCATTACTACTCTTATAGTTTGTTTTGCTTTGGATATTGTCATTACTACTCTTATCTATGATATGATTTATGTGATATCATGCTTTTTTTGCTATTCTTTGGAGTAGAGTTTAATAGAAATTAGTGTACATAGTATGGTGCAAAAACTGCATCTCTTTCTGTGATGTTTCTGATCTGCAGTTGCTGGATCCCTAAAAATGTACTAGACGGATCCCTCCTTTGAGGGAATCGTGGGATCCATGATGACAGATGAGCAATGTAGAATCCCACACATCAAAATAGCTCACTAGATCACTTCACACTAGCTAAACATAAGGCCTTAAGACCACTTAAGTCTTCTTCAAAGCTTAGAAAGCTTTACACTCACCCATAGCTAACTTAGGATCAAATTCAAAGTGTTTTTGATTTATCAAATCATCAAAACTCACCATATTTCCACTCCAATACCCACACATTGTTCCTCACATCTCAAAACACTTAGTTTGATATTCTTATCAATTTTAGCAAATTGATTCTAGTCATCCTTACCTCAAAATGGGTCAAAAACTAGTTTTTCAATTTTTGTAATTTTTAAGGATTTTTCAAATTTTATCTCAAGTTTACATCTGATCTCTATGATCATTTAATATGACTTGACACCATCAAAATTCCTAGTGTCATCCTTGAACACCCATTGGTGATCATAAAGGCCCATTTTCCTTCCATAAAATGCAATCATTAGCTACATCACTCATTGCCCTTGATAATTTAAGTACTCTTTCATTTAAGATACTTAGGAAGACTAAAACACTTAAGGAGGTATAGGCTTTAGACCTTACAAACATCATTTTTATCCTTTCCTAGCTGCTGAGAGCCAGATCCCTAGGATTAGCCTAGACGGATCCCTTATTGGAGGGAACCATGGGATCCAGGTGACAGATTAATGTCAACTCTAGCTAAAACAATCATTTCAATCTCATCTTGCTAACTTGAACACTCCATCTCATCTTAATTAAGTCCCTAGATCAGTACAACTCTGAAGTTGACTCTTGTGCATGCTAATCATCACATTCCAAAGGATCTTAGTGGCTTAAGGATTGAATGCACTTGCCAAATCCTTCCTCTTATAAGTCATCTTGTTAGAATACCTTAGTCATCAACCACAACAAAATTCTCGGCATTTAGAAACCTTCTCCTTAGTCATCTCATCATGAGGAAAGCTCCTAGTTCTAACTCATCCACCCAAGAACCACCCAAGAAACTTGCTCGTGTTGTACACAAAATTTCCTCAACCGAATCATCTCCCGTTAAATCCAAAAATGCTAGGATTTCTCCTCCACCAAACTCCACAATTCCTACTAAACCAAACACACCCTTTTCAACCCAACCAACATCATTGGTGCCTAGAGCCATATCATTTACCACTACACAATCATCTCCACATTCCTACAACTTAGAGGACTTACCCCCTAGGCCATATCATCCTCCACCATTACCGACACACTATTCAATAGAGAATATTGTGCAACAAAACCAAGGTGTTGAATCAACACTTTCACCGATGTACATTTCTCCATTTCCCTCTAATGGTCCATTTTGGATTATGAGGAGACATCAAAGTCAACCACCCGACCACATGGAAGTTGACACTTCTCTACCTCCACCATCAACCCTTGTTGAGCCACCATTAAAATGCCTCCACCAATCCCTCCTTCATTTGAGGATCCCCAACCTTCGTCACTTGAACCTCCACATCAAGCCACTCCATCTCTACCACCACTTTTTCAAAACCATGACAAGGATTGCTATCATTGTCAACACATTGAAGGCTTGATACATGAACTACGTGAAGAGCAACGTTTCATGTTTTATCACCTCCTCGAACGTTTTGATGAGGTCAACAAACCTAAACAACCATGAGCTTATGGATTAAAATGGTGTCCTAGTCTTAAGCTTAACGTAGATCGTTTAGGAATCACATTTCATGTTTAATCATTCTCTTAGTTTTAGAGATTTGTAGATCATTTCTCGTAGTTTTATTGAATGAAGTTACATGTTATATGCCTCTTTTATTTTGAGTATATGTTTATTGCTTGAATACATATCTCACTTTGATGTTAACATGATTTGTTACATCACCATTGCTGGATTCTGTCTTCAGACAGACGGATCCTTGAGTTTTGTCTAGACGGATCCCTCCAAGGAGGGAACCGTGGGATCTGTGCAACAGAGGATTTTTTTTCCTACTAACTTGAGTCTCATTTGCAGGATATTATGCATTATATTTGTTTTTCTAACATTTGTTTTATAGATTTTCAAAATACACATGAAGACTTTGACACCCTAAGCTAGGGGGAGCTTTGTGTCAAACAATACATTGCAAAACCATTTCCAATATAATCCTCATATGGTTTACATTTCATTACGTCCCTTTGCAAAGTTGCAATCATCAAGGGGGAGCATTATCATCAAAAAGACGAAACCATTTGCAAACATTGTTGCAATGCATTAGCTTAGTAGTTTTTCTTACTTGATGCCCTCACAAAGGGATGGACTCGTCAAGGTGGAGTTAAGACGAGAACTCTTCCCGTCACTTGCTCTCTATATTTTCTTTTCTTATCACATGTTTTTCTTAAAAACAATGTGTTAGTTTCTTTTCGACGCTCTTTTTGTTTCGACAAAAAGGGGGAGAAGAGAGTAAAAACTCCAATTCGAACTTTTACGAATTTTAGTTTTTCCTTAAAATAGTTTTATGTTTTGTCATCAACAAAAAGGGAGAGATTATTAATACAAATAAGTCGTAAAAACATTTGTTTATATTTCACGATCTTCTAATGTTTTGTCGATAACAAACGTAAAATGTAACATATTGGATTTCATAAACACTTCAAATCATATCAACAAGGGGCGTATGGTTTAGGTTTTAGAGAGAGAAAGTGGAAGAGTTTTGGGAACTTAGTGAGACAAAGTAAAATGATATGGAAAGCTCCAACCCTCTACCTCAGGAGGTAGAGGGTATTTATAGTTTCTTACAAGACACGCCTCCTACGGGCTGTGGATCAGGCATACAGTGGGTAAAGACCCGTCCATCCTCCACGGTGTTACTTATCAAACTACTTATTAACATAACATGACTACGACTACGAGCTTTCTAATGAATACATATACTTGAGGTGACCGACTCTTTAACAACCGGATTTTCTAAATCCTAACAATCTCCTCCTAAGGGAGGTCACCTCAATTTACATTGAATACAAACAGATATTACATTTTGATTGTTCTTGGATTCTTGATTAAGATCTTTGCTCTTAGTCCGTAGCATTTGATTCTTCATGTTCCGCATGTTTTGTTAGCTCAAGTGGAGGTCTTTAACTGATCCACGTGATGATGAGTTTTGAGCCAGCTTTGAGATCATCAGCCATCATAAATCTCTGACTCATCCATTATTGTGTTGCCATCATGTGAAGTTGTGACTTTTGGACCGACATGCTCACATTCTGGATCATGATATCTTCCCATCAGAGTAACGGAAGCTTTAGTTGACTCATGATATTTGCAGCAGCGTAGCAGAAGCATGGCGTGGAAATATCAGAGTCACTTGATGACGATATGCACATATCATGATTTCTTTGAGATGTAAGTGATGTGTGAGCATGCGGTTATGGATTGACGCCTCAGTTCTGATCAGCTGCAACCGTCGGGTGTTCCTGCAGACAACAGTTAGCAATAAAAGCGCATGAAAGTGTCTTTGATCACTTTCGTTGAATTGAGGTACACGGCCCACAGTTCCTCATTAATCATTACAAGTATTGCCTGTGATCAGGTAAAATTCCGAAGAATCTCCTTGACAGGGTTTCCCAGCTGCTCTAGCTGTTCTCAAACCGGAACGTCTCAAAGAAGACAACACGGAGTGAGTGAACCAGCGAATTGAGATTCACTGATTGATGAAAAGTGATTTGAAAAACAATCGTGTATTGCTTAATATAAAGTGTTTTGCAATACAACGAAGGTTTTAAGGAAAATCAATTATCAATCATAAATACCTTTTGTTTTGAAATATTAATACACAGTCGATGTGCTAGAGAAAATAATTTTTAAGCACAAAGACCGGTTTTTCAAAGGTATCCGTCAATCCATTTCCTGGACCAAGGTTGATTCAATATTGAATCGCCCCATCGTTTTAATCCTGTTGTCACAAGTTTGATCTATTGGATAGATCTCACATGTCACCTACCAAGAGCTTGTTTGATGTTGGCTTTAGAAGGTTTTCCATCTTCATTGTGAATATGATAGCATATCACTCAGATGTTCTGGCAATTACCACAAGGATAATGCGTAGGACTCTTAAGATATATTCTCACTTTCCACATTGTGTGAAATAGTGAGTCTTCATTGATTGTGTCCTAATGAGATTTATTGATGATCTCTTGGCTCTAGACTCAATAGTGCATATTTGGTTTCCTATGCTGGAGCTAGGGAGAGGGTCTCCTTCTTCAATATCAACAATCACTAAGAAAAAGTTGATAGATTATGTAGGTTCCTCGTGAGAATGAAACAAGCCCTTTTAAGAGGAACTTGAGTAGCTTGGGAATTTTAGTGCAGTGCATCACTGGGTCCATGACGTCTTGTCTTCAATACCGGCGTTACCTTAGTAACCACCAGTAGCATATGTATTGAACCCGGTTTCTTCCCTAAGGTTGAATAAATGGAGGGCTATTTCTTTTCACCTTTTTCACATTCAATTCTTTTTCATTCTTCAACCCCTTCAGTGCTTACTGATATTTCATAACTAGAACCTTGTTGGGTTTATTCCAGTTCTAGCTCTATCTCAGTCCGCACTCTTCCCATTTCTCACTTTTCTCCTTTTTCCATCATACCTAAGAACTTTTACACTATCTAGTGAATTGTCCCTGGGTAGATCCCTCCGGCTCTAGCTGGATCGTGGGAACGAATACCTAACCTAACCATCCTTATATCACCATGCGTAAAGTAAAATTGGTCGGTCTTTTGGTATTGTTCATCCGCCTCGAAACCAATTGAAAACCATTTGAAAATAAATCAAGATACTTGCGATATAAAATCAAAGTATTTTGTACCTTAATTGTTTTTGATATTTTAGAAATGCTCCCCCTTAACATGTGCTTCAAGTATTAGAAATGATTTTAGCACATGGAGGCAAGAGGACTTGTGAAATCTTAGATTGAGAATTAAATATCCAATCTTTGATTAACATTTTCTAAAATGATCTTCATCACTTCCCGATCAAATCTATTAATTCAAAATACTTTTGGGAAGGATGAGGTTTTATTATGATTGCTCCCCCTCAATATGTGCATCGAGATTCGAAAGTGTTTTGCACATATTAGAGAGAACCTGCACTTAGAGACAATTCAATCACGTTCCAATTCTTTTTGGTTTGAGATAGATGCTCCTCCTTAACATGTGCATGGAAAAATTGAAATCGTTTGGCACATGTAGGGAGGAGAGCTTGTTATTATCTTTATACAACCACTTATTGAATTATCAGTTTATGTCCAATTTAAATCACAAATTCTCCCCCGATCACAATTTTCAAATCCTTTGAGATTTGTGATCTCTATTGATTTAAATTATTTTTGAAAGCGTTTTAGGGGAATTGTGACTTGCTTTAGAAACATTTAACTGATAAGGATCAAATTCTGAGACTTTAAAAGACTCCAATGATTAAATATGCTTAAGTATCTGATGTGGGCCCAAGTGTTGATGAGCAGGCTATGATGTTTCTGGAGGCCCAAGATCGTGTGACAAAAGGGGCCTCACTAAAATGGGCATAACTTGGGCTACGGGGCTCCGTTTTAGGTGAATGACCAGTCAAATCGAAGCTATGATGTTTCTAGAACTTTCGAGCCCCGAAACACACTATTTTATGAGTTATTTGCATTTTAGTGTTTTTTCGGGTTTTTTTGGACTTTGTTTATGTAATAACTTTCAGCCCGTTTGTCTTCTAGGGCCCGTTTCTGTTTTGTAGTCCTATTTAATAGTTCCTTTGTAATGTGGGATAATCAGTTTTATGAAATACCAAAAGTCTATTTTTGGCAGCTTTGCTAAGAATTCCCTATAATTGGCATTCGTGTGAATCAACGATTATTGGTAGGATCGTTCCTGGTATTCGTGTGAATCAACATGTCCGATTTTTGTTATCTCGTTATTTAGTCTACATCAGTATCTTATGAAAACACAACATTAGCCTTGGTCTGGATGCAATTGTATAAAAACATTGTTCATTTTGATTATCCAAAATTAGACCTTGCTCGATTACGTGCCAATTGTTTGAAAAATAACTTTGTGATTTGATTGAAATCATTCTCCCCCTCAATCAATGACATATGTTGTTGATTGAGTGTTAGAGATTTTGACAAATGATCAGTCCAGATGATTTTCAAAAATATAGTCCGAGTTATTATCAAAGCAATTTTGTTTTCATTGGATAACAAATATTTTTCAGAAGAATATTTAAAATAAAAAATATTTGTGATGGAAACATTTGTCTTTTTGGCGACAAACATTTGTATTTAGAATCAAAGCATGAGGTTTCAAAAATTAATTTAAGCATGGCTCTGTTCTTTCTTTTAAGACTGGTTACTACCTGAAATGACAATAAACTGCCATTTTTCTCCATTTTTTTAAAATTTATGTACATTCGAACTTCATCTAAAGACCCGTGCCATTATTTGAGTGACAAAACAAAGTCCATAGATGTTATCGAGGAATAGAAATAGATGGTAAAATAATATTTTTGGGCTTTTTCAAGGATTTTTCTGATTTTTATGGATTTTTTGAAATTTTATATTTTTCTATTTTCTTTTTGTGGGTTTTATAATTTTGTATTTTGCTTTTTGAATTAATATGTACAAGAGATAGGTGAAGAAAATCCTTTACTCCTCGTCTTCCTCTTGAAGATGTTTGAGTGTATCCAGTTGTAGACTCTTAAGTCCAAGTCGTGGAAGAATGAACTCAAAACGTTCTCTAGGAAGAGCTTTAGTGAAGATTTCTGCCAACTGATAATCAGTTCTCACAAAATATAGTTCCACCACACCTTTCTCCACTTGCTCCCTGAAGAAGTGATGTCGAATGTCGATATGCTTTGCTCTTGAATGTTGAACGTTGTTGCATGAGAGAGCAATGACACTTTTGTTATCACAATACAAAGGAATTTTGTTGAATTCAAAGCCATAGTCAGATAATTGGGATTTCATCCATAGGATTTGAGCACAACAAGATGACATGGCTATGTATTCAGCCTCTGTAGAGGATATAGATGTACTCATTTGTTTCTTTGAGGACCAGCTTACAAGCTTTTCTCTTAAGAATTGAGCTCCACCAGACGTGCTTCGACGTGTATCTTGACACCGTGCATGGTCTACATCTGCGTATGCTGTTAGTGACATATTGGTGTCCTTCGGATACCAAAGTCCCATATTAATGGTTCCTTGGAGATACCGAAAGACCCGTTTAACCGCTTCAAGGTGCTTTTTGGAAGGCTTAGCCTGGTATCTAGCACACATGCATACAGAGAACAGAATATCAGGTCTATTGGCTGTGAGGTACATCAAGGATCCAATCATGATTCGATATTTTGTTTGATCAACCATGATCCCTGAGTGGTCCTCATCCAGTTTTGTGCGCTCCACCATGGGAGTGTCAACAGGGTCACAAGTATCAAATCCAAATTTCTTTAAAATTTCATTAGCATATTTAGATTGATTAATAAAAATGCCTCCGGGACTTTGTGAAATTTGTAATCCCAAGAAAAATGACATTTGTCCCATCATGGACATTTGAAATTTGGATCCCATTTCTTTTGAAAAATGGTCACATTCATTAGGGTCGGTCGAGGAAAATATTTGAACATGAATTAAATGTTTGCGTGACTTTCTGGTGAACAAGGTGGGATCAACTGCTCCTTTGCTGAATCCGTTGGTTAAGTGAAACTTTGACAGTGTGTCATACCATGCCCTTGGAACTTATTTCAAGCCATAAAGAGCCTTCTTCAAGCGATAGACATGAGTAGGACGTTCTGGATCCACAAAGCCTTCAGGCTGACTGACATAAACGATTTCTTTCAGATCTCCATTAAGAAAGGCAGTCTTTACATCCATTTGATAAACCACCATGTTCTTGCTAGCAGCATTAGCCAAGAAGATTCTAATTGCCTCGTGATAACATCAAATAATCTTGAATATTAAGTGTCAATTTCCCCCGATAATGCTTGTAATTTATATCATTTATATGGATTTACGTTTGTTTTCCATTGTTTTCCACTTTCAGGTAAATTACGAGCATTGGAGCTAAAGAGAAGCGGAATTGGAGAAATATCAAAGATTTATCATAGTATGCTGATTTTAAAGAAGTTATGGCTTAACTCATCTCTCACATTACGCCGTAACTAAAGCGTAACTCAGAAAACTAACTCATCAGAAGGTTACGGCGTAATTCTCCCAAAGGACTACGACGTAACTACATTAGGTCAAATGAGGTTCCACGCCGCTGATAACTACGCCGTAACTATGCCATCAACTATGGCGTAACCAGTATATTGAAGACTGCGGCGTAACCACTAATAAGGTTACGCCGTAACCAGCAGATCTAGTACAAAATACGAAGGAATTGATAGTTACGGCGTAACTCTTATATTAGTTACGCCGTAACCCAGATCTGGCCTATAAATACCCCACGAATTCCCGCATTTCTAATCATCCCATTCCATACACAACAACCAGAGAACGTGGGAAAAAGCCAAAGGCAAGTCTAGAGGAGCATACGGAGCTGTCTCCAAGGGAGAAATCACTCCCCTACGATAAGCATTAGCATTTTATCTTTTCTTTACTTTCGATTCATGTATTTCCTAACTTTGAATATTGAATTGATTTGTATGGTTAATATGAGCGGCTAAGCACCTCTTGGTGCTGGACTGGTTATGATTCCTTAATTGTTTTGTTTGCATTTACATTACTTCCGTATAATTATTTCTAAGTGTATGCATGCATAGTGTATTGGTAGCTACCATTGTTTCAGTAGTTTTGAATGGCGGTAGAGGCCAATTGCCTAGGAGATATGACCAACTGACCCTAGGTGAGCGGACTGAGACGGGAAGGGTAAGATATGACCAACTGACGACCCTTTCTACTTGTGCTATTTGACCAACTGATCACCTACCGTTTGGATGAACTTAAGAATTAGGGGGTGAGTGTTTAAGTTGCTAACGCCCGGGCACTCACTATTATAAATCTAGCATGTAGCGGTACTTAATGAGTTGGCTTAGGGGACCAGGAACAACAGGACTTATGAGGGGACACCTGACTTCTTCTGTGGTGGCATCTTTGCTGATAGGTTAGGGCGAATTGACCAAATGTTGTCCTCTCGACTTTGACCCCACCTGAAGTAATTGGAAGTAAGTAGACGTAGACATACCTAGCTAGGAGGAATAACTAGGTTAGCACCACTCTCCTATATTGATTTATCCTTTGCCTTTATTTGCTTTTATCTGCTTTAGTAGTTTAATAATTAATTCCTTATCGAAATTATATTTAAAATCTGTGACACCTAGACTTAGTAATAATCCAACACACATAGCTCTTGGGACGACCTCGGCTTTACCAAATACTACACTACACGCGACCGGGTACACTGCCCGTTAGTGCATTAGGGTAGACCATAGGTATAACGAGACTTTATAAATATTAAAACCTGGTCAGTAAAACCTGCATCAAGTTTTTGGCGCCGCTGCCGGGGAGTTATATTAGGATTGCTATTATGTCTTTCATTTTTGTTTCAAACTTTTCTATAATTCTCATGATCATTATTCGAGTTTTCAGGTACCATGGAAGTTGTTAACATCGATTACCTCACTCTTGAGGAATATTTGGTGTTGACAAGAGCAGAACAAGGGCCGGGTCTTGTAAGACTAGCGATTGGAGCGGATGTCGGTTTCGAAATCAAAGACCAATTTATGAGGGAGCTTCGTGCTAACCCTTTTTCAGGAAACAGGGACGAGGATGCATATGAGCACGTCAAAAATGTCCTATACATCGCAAGCCTTTTCAACATTCCGGGCGTGTCTCATGATGCTGTTATGCTTAGGGTAGTCCCCATGACTCTTACTGGAGCTGCCAGAAGATGGATCAAAAGATTGCCCGCGAGGGCAATTAATACTTGGGCTCTACTCAAAAAGCACTTTATTCAGAGGTATTGTCCGCCGTCAAAGATTTCTAACCATCTTTTGGAGATCCATAATTTCAAACAAGAAGCCGATGAAACATTATTTCAAGCTTGGGATAGATACAACGGTCTCCTTTACAAATGTCCTACACATGATCTGAACAACCAGCAAAAGGTCAACATCTTCTATAAAGGAATCAACGTAACTACTAGACAGATGCTGGACTATCAAGGACCTATTCCGAACATGACTCTTACTCTTGCGATTGAAGCCATTCAAAAAATGGCTGATCACTCTCAAGAATGGCATGACGGAGGAAGTAAAAGAAACCAAGGCGTAAGTTTCGATGGAATTGCAGCAATCGCTAGTAAAATTGAAAATCTTAGTCGAGACATGCTGAAAGTCAGAGAAACCGTTCATGCCATCCAAGCGGGTTGTGAAAGATGTGGGGGAGGACATCTCACGAAAAATTGTCCTCACGTTGATGAAGAAAATATAATTGAAGAAGCAAAATATGGAGAAAATCGACCGTTTTACGGAGATAATCGAAATAATAACGGGTACCGTGGGAATTACAACCGTGGGCCTTACGGAGAAAGAAAGCCCAGTCTTGAAGAAACAATTAACAAATTCCTGGAAACTTCAGCCCAGAAACAAAAAGAACAAGATAAATGGTTAAGAGATTTCCAGGAGAACACAAATAAAAATCTTTCCAGGAACGACGAAACCCTAAAAAATCTTGAAGCAATGATAGAAAAACTCAGTGCTGAGCTAGAAGACATTGAACTTAATGAACCCAAGCCCATGGTGGAATGCAATGCTGTTTTCGCCAATAATTCACAGGAGGTGATTGAGGAATGCAAATCCACAACCGGTGATTTTGAGGAGACGATTGTTGAAAAGAAGGTAAGGTTACACCGTAACCATATCCCTGAGTTACGGCGTAACCATGATTCAGGAGACGTATCCAGGATAGACGCAAGTCTATTTTCAGTTAAGGATATTAGCGCAAACGGGTTAGTCATTCCGTGTTCTGTCGAGAGTATTGATATCTTTGGGGTAGTAGATTTTGGATCTTGTATAAACATCATGCCACTTTCCATATTCTTAAAACTTAAGATTATCCATCTTTGGGAATCGGATATCTCGATTAACTCAGCAACTGACACCAAGGTTACCCCTTTAGGTATTATAGGTGGTACTTGTATCAAGGTCGATAAATTTGTTTCAGCACCTGAATTTGTAGTCATCGACATGGAGGAAAACAAAAAGGAATATTTGATTCTTGGTATGCCGTTCCTTGACTCATTAGTACGTTACGGGGGATACTATGGCGATATAGTGGAGTTTAAATTGGACAAAAATTTATGCCTGGAACCGGATAAAATTGTTACAACTGAAGATTCACCAAGGATTGAATTAGATGATTCCGATAGGTTCCCACCTTCATATTTTGGCCATTTACAGGGGACCGAATCGAGTGACGATAAAAGCAATGAGGAAGAGATCCCACCTTCTGTACCCAGTTATGTTGTTACGGGAAAACTTCACTGTTGTGCTCCTGATACTTGTTTAATTGATGGGACCAAGGTAACATTTCTCACCTGTTCTCCTTTTCAAAAAGGATGCAATGGAGGAGGACAACATCTGATTCGAATGATTAAAGAGGCTGCGGAAGTTTGGTGGTGCTGGGAAGACGAGAAGCTTATCAGGAAAAAGTGGTTACAAGGGCATAATGTTTTTAGCGAATGGTTCATCGAGATTGATTGGACCATTCATTTTTGTGAACCAGCTATCATGTCTGATGACTACACCATGGCATGGCCTACATGCAACCCCAATCGCAAGATCTGCGATGGAGGAGAATTCCCTGAACCTAAATGGCTCAAACGCAAGGAATGAGCATGTTTTAACGAAGATAAGAGAAGCAAAGTAGGATATAGGGGGATCTCAATTGAAAATTGGTTACGAGTAAAGTTTGGATATGATAAAATAAAATGGGACGAAGAGGCTAAATTTTGTTGCGAATGGGCACAAGCTAATTTTTTGCAGAAAAGATACACCATGACTCGGTTTATTTCTCCACATGTTTAGGACCAGCCTTCTTCAAATAAAAATGACATGGAGGAAGTCGGGAAAACCCATAGGCCCCCATAAAGCCCCGCGGCTCTGAGTCTAACTTAAAGACTCATAAATAAAGAAAAGTGCTCTTTCGGGAGATAACCCGAATTATCCCTTTCTTTTATTTTATTTCTATTTCTGTAGGGTTTTGTGTTTTAACCATTTTTGCAGGAAACGAGGAAGTAATTAGCTGCAGTTTGCTAATCTGACCATAGTTACGGCGTAACTCATCTATGTGATTACACCGTAACCATCCTTTTGCAGCAGAATCTTAGTCGCATTACCAATTACGGTGTAATACCATCTCTGTGGTTACGCCGTAACCACTCGCTTTGCAGCTTATGTCAGGTTTTGCCAGTTATGGCGTAACTCCCTTAAAGAGTTACGACGTAACCTTCCTCTGCTTTAATTCTTTCATTTTAAAACACAATAACCTTGTATTAGTATTTTAAATAAACTTTGTGGGTGTGTTCCCTGTAACCCTCACTAGACTTCACTCGTCCACTTGGGACACCAAGTGGTTTAAAAGGCTTGTTGCATGTGCTAAATGCAACCGTGATTCCTACAAAAGTGAGTTAGGTTTGTTTTTCATTTTTTCTTTTTAGAATTATGCTTGTCGGTAGTGTGATTTCAGGGATTGAAGTTTGTTCATGATGCTTATACGAAGGCACGTCTCTTTTTCGTGGGCCTTCTTTCTTTTTGGAGCGAATTTCAGGGAAGTTCTCGATCTAATTCTACTTTTCTCTTCACCTTTAATTAATGCTTAGTTCAAAAGGGACTTTGTACAATTCTAATGGGGGGGGGGGGGGCGGGAGTAGAATTATCTCTTGAACATTATTTTGCCCTCGTTTTTCTAGTTTATTTTGAAAAATTATGCCATTTTTAAAATTTTGACATGTTTTTCTTAACCTACCTAGATTAGACCTTAGCCGAGCACATACAACCCTTGATATATTATGGTGAGATTAGCCTTATCCGTTTCCAATATTTTATCCCAAATCCACCAAATTATGAGTGTGCCGGTAGCTTGTAAACTTTAGAACTTGGCCTTTGCATCATTTCGAGACCATAGACGAGGTATGTTGAGTTAGCTCGATGTATTTAGACTTTTCAGTTTTAGAAGGCAATATTATAGGATTTTCACCCAAATAACCTGCCATTGTGTGTCTATCGATTAGTCACCTCGACTTCTCGACCCCCATGTGAAACCATTTTGTTGCACTCACCTTTAGTGCAAGATACCCCTAGATACACCCATCTGAGCCATTCCTTTCATTTTGTTAACCCAATATATTGTTTCGATACACCTATATACCTTAGCCTACCCTGTAGTCTTTATTTGTGATTAGGAAGTCATCATTTGCCTAAGTTCAAGGTTCAAGTGGAAAGGTTCGGAAATCACACTTTCGTCGACGACATATTCCTGAAGATCATTGAAGACCCCCCGAATTCCCATTGTTCATCTCAAGTGGGGGGATATTATGTGTAGTCTTTATTTGTTATGTTATTGTAAAGTGCATTATTATAAGCACTATATTATGAGCTTTATAGATTTAGTATCGAGGAGGCCACCTCGGTCCCATTTGAAGAATGGAGTTGGTAATTATGCCAACAGTTGAAGAAAAGGTAGTGTGCCCATCACGACGTCCTCTAATGACACATCTACCTAGTATTTCATGATCCGGTTTCTTGACTTCAAAGCTTGAACTTTGGGTGGATGGTAAGTGGTGATGACTTGGTTATAGATTTAGACTACCTGCTTGTTTTTTTATTTTACACCATTTATATATCCCATGTCTTATCCTACCCTTTAGTCATGAAGCTTGTCTAGGTGATGCAGCGAGCAATCTTTGGTGTCTTGGCCATGGATTTGGTCATGTATCATTGATTTTGTTCACTTCGCCGTGACATGTTAGTAATGATGAGTCACTCCTTAACCTTTGTCGTGTCTACCCATATTTCCTTCGAGAATTGTTTTGCCCTTAACTCTAGTGGTGGAGATTTGTGTAACCGCCAAGCTTATGATAGAATACATGCTATGACTGTGCGATTGAGTGATCACCCGGAAATTGACACTTAGAATAGTTGAGAGATTTGAGTGTTTTGTTCCCATTTCGTGAGGTGTTCGGCTTTGTTTTATTCTAGCATAAGGGATTTGTAAACTTATATTTTCCAGGTTTTGGGAGATATCTTTTTAGGAATATTTCTAATAAGGTCTACTTGAGGGTAAGTAGAGTTCAAGTGGGGGGATATTTGATAACATCAAATAATCTTGAATATTAAGTGTCAATTTCCCCCGATAATGCTTGTAATTTTTATCATTTATATGGATTTACGCTTGTTTTCTATTGTTTTCCACTTTCAGGTACATTACGAGCATTGGAGCTAAAGAGACGCGGAATTGGATAAATATCAAAGATTTATCATAGTATGCTGATTTTAAAGAAGTTACGGCGTAACTCATCTCTCACATTACGCCGTAACTAAAGCGTGACTCAGAAAACCAACTCATCAGAAGGTTACATCGTAACTCTCCCAAAGGACTACGACGTAACTATATTAGGTCAAATGAGGTTCCACACCGCTGATAACTACGCCGTAACTATTCCATCAACTACGGCGTAACCAAGTATATTGAAGACTATGACGTAACCACTAATAAGGTTACGCCATAACTAGCAGATCTAGTGCAAAATACAAAGGAATTGATGGTTACGGCGTAACTCTTCTATTAGATGCGCCGTAACCCGGATCTGGCCTATAAATACCCCAAGAATTCCAACATTTCTAATCATCCCATTCCATACACAACAACCAGAGAACGTGGGAAAAAGCCAAAGGCAGGTCTAGAGGAGCATACGGAGCTGTCTCCAAGGGAGAAATCACTCCCCTACGATAAGCATTAGCATTTTATCTTTTCTTTACTTTCGATTCATGTATTTCGTAACTTTGAATATTGAATTGATTTGTATGGTTAATATGAGCGGCTAAGCACCTCTTGGTGCTGGCCTAGTTATGATTCCTTAATTGTTTTGTTTGCGTTTACATTACTTCCGTATAATTATTTCTAAGTGTATGCATGCATAGTTTATTGGTAGCTACCCTTGTTTCGGTAGTTTTGAATGGCGGTAGAGGCCAATTGCCTAGGAGATATGACCAACTGACCCTAGGTGAGCGGACTGAGACGGGAAGGGTAAGATATGACCAACTGACGACCCTTTCTACTTGTGTGATTTGACCAACTGATCACCTACCATTTGGATGAACTTAAGAATTAGGAGGTGAGTGTTTAAGTTGCTAACGCCCGGGAACTCACTATTATAAATCTAGCATGTAGCGGTACTTAATGACTTGGCTTAGGGGACCAGGAACAACAAGACTTATGAGGGGACACCTGACTTCTCCTGTGGTGGCATCTTTGCTGATAGGTTAGGGCGAATTGACCAAATGCTGTCCTCTCGACTTTGACCCCACCTGAAGTAATTGGAAGTAAGTAGACGTAGACATAACTAGCTAGGAGGAATAACTAGGTTAGCACCACTCTCCTATATTGATTTATCCTTTGCCTTTATTTGCTTTTATCTGCTTTAGTAGTTTAATAATTAATTCCTTATCAAAATCATATTTAAAATCTGTGACACCTAGACTTAGTAATAGTCCAACACACATAGCTCTTGGGACGACCTCGGTTTTACCGAATACTACACTATACGCGACCGGGTACACTGCCCGTTAGTGCGTTAGGGTAGACCATAGGTATAACGAGACTTTATAAATATTAAAACCTGGTCAGTAAAACCTGCATCAAGACTTCTTCTAAATTTCTATCTTCCTCAGTGCACTCAGCATAAGTGGGTTTCTGTCTAGGCTTAAGAATCTCATTTCCATCATAGATTACCTTTTGAGCTGCTTTAGCTTTAATACAAGCCTTAGGATTTGGTTCATCTACAAGTGCAACACTATGCTTATCACTTAGAACTCTATGCTTAGTGATCATGTGAGCAGTCTGAATGGTGTTCCCTTGTACGTACAACTTATTTTCAAGTTTGTTCTTTAAAGTTTTTAGGTTGGAAAATTCATTTAAAAGTTTTGGTTCCTTAGCATTGAATTCCTGATTAAGCACTTTTACATTTTCTTGAGGTTCTTGTTTCTATTTAACAGTTTTGTTAAGCTTTTCTTGTAAGGAATCCAACTCTTGTTTTAACATTTCTTCTCTAACATTACTTTTTCTGATAATTGTACGCATCTGGCTATCCATCTCCTGATCACGGGTAGTTAATTCAAACTTAGCACGTTGTTCATATATAGCAAATTGTTTCTTATAGGCATTTAGTTCAGATGTTATAGAATCATCAGGGGCACATGCCGTGTATTCATAAAAAATATAGTCATCATTGACTACGGAAGATGCAACACTTGGTACAATTTCACTTTCATTTTGTTTCACATATTGATCATATGGGACAACATTGATATTACCCATATTTTCAATATCTGATTCAATAATTTCAGTTGATTGTACCTTGTCGTGTATCTTTTGCACATCAATATCATCGTATAATTTTAATACCTCTGATATGATTGAATCCTTGGAGGGACTGGCCTTTTATGGTGAAAGAGCCTTTGGAGAGACCATTGGTGAGATACTAGCCATGAAGATGGTCTGGGCAGTTGGTTCATCATCAACATCTGAATCAAATGGATCACAGTCTGCAACTTGAAATGCGTTGGGATTGTTCTGACCCATACCCTGCACTGGCTGTTCATCCACATCAGCATCATAAGTTCTGGCATTTCCCTCAGCAAGGAATAGCAATTCTTATTCAACACAGCTCCACTGTCTTGAGCTTGCACCAACAGAATCGGGAATTTTTGGCATTGTCATTTTGATATTCCTCATATCATTCACAAGCTTGTGGAATCTTACATGATATTCAGTGACACTTTCCCCTGGATTCATCTTAAAGTTCTCAAAGTCATCATACAACTGAGACTCCCTGTCTTCTTTAGTCAATTCAGAACTAGAGAGAAGTATCTTAACATTGTCCCATACTGCCTTAGCTACAGTGTTGTAATTGATCAGCTTGTAAATGTCCTTAGGTAAACCCTGAAGTATGATGTTTGAATCCCTGATGTCAACATCGTATCTCTTCTTCTCCTTATCAGTAAGTTCATCATACGTCTTTGGTCTATCCAATCCTAATATCACTGAACCATCATCAGTAGTTTCAAGAATGTCTCTGGTAGTCTTAACTTGATAAGGTCCTTCATCAATTGACTCAAGTATGTTAACCCCATTCTCTTTTCCTAAGCAATACAGTCTGAATCTTTGAGCCCAAGAGTCATAGTCGGTTCTGTCCAGCATGGGAGGACGAGTATCAGATCCTGCAGCTTGAATGTCGTCAGCAACAGAAGAAGTGATTGTAGACATGATTGCAGATTCTATGGGATTTTACTATTCTTTGATTAAACCGGGAAATAGATTCTTTCACGGGATTTTACAAAATCAAAAGAAAAATCGTAAAACGTGACACGAAGAAATGACAAGTCTCAAAAGACAAGTTGCACACTTGACAAGTCGCATCTAAGATAACTCGCACCCTAGACAACTCGCAGTCAAGACAACTCGCAGTCAAGACAACTCGCACCCTAGACAACTCGCTTAAACGACAACTCGCTCAAAGCACAACTCGCATAAGCTGACAACTCACATATAAGACAACTCGCTTCAATAAGCAAGCTTAGAATAGACAACTCGCATAGAGGACAACTCGCTTCACAAATCAGGACAACTCGCATAGAAGATATGCACAACGAGACTCAACTCGCATCCAACAAACATTCAAAAAACACCACTTTTCAATCCAAAAACAACTCAACCACTATGATTAAAACCTTCTAAACCAAAACCTAAACATTTAGAATGATTCTAAACACAAAAGTACAATCAAAATCCAAACTTTAACACAAGAAATGATCCAAATGATGTAAACTGCTCGAAACTCATTCAAACCCAAAAACCTTATGAAAACCACTAGAAATCCAAGAACATGAAAGATGAGTGATCAAACCATGGCTCTTGATACCATTTGTAACATATTGGATTTCATAAACACATCAAATCATATCAACAAGGGGCGTATGGTTTAGGTTTTAGAGAGAGAAAGTAGAAGAGTTTTGGGAACTTAGTGAGACAAAGAAAAATGATATTGAAAGCTCCAACCCTCTACCTTGGGAGGTAGAGGGTATTTATAGTTTCTTACAAGACACGCCTCCTACGGGCTGTGGATCAGGCATACAGTGGGTAAAGACCCGTCCGTCCTCCATGGTGTTACTTATCAAACTACTTATTAACAAAACATGACTACGAATACGAGCTTTCTAACGAATACATATACTTGAGGTGACCGACTCTTTAACTACCGGATTTTCTAAATCCTAACATAAAATCATTTTAACGAAACAAATAAAATACGTAAATGGTTTGAGCCAATAGTTTACTAACACACTTACGTTTTCACATAAAATACTAAAACAAGTATAAGTGATTTTATGATTTAGTAATACATATGTACAACAACTAGTGTTTACATATTGGGTGAATATATACATAACTAGTATGTATTATAATGGGCAATATAAATGG
Source organism: Chrysanthemum seticuspe (assembly GCA_019973895.1). Classification (NCBI taxonomy): domain Eukaryota; kingdom Viridiplantae; phylum Streptophyta; class Magnoliopsida; order Asterales; family Asteraceae; genus Chrysanthemum; species Chrysanthemum seticuspe. Next base: position 90,575,379 of record BPTQ01000002.1, on the reverse strand, counting down.
GTAGAAACTTAAGTATTTGACCCATTGACCAAATACATTGAATATAGTTTGGTATAACCCAAATACCATGACCCATACCCATGGAGCATGACCCATAACCCATTGCATGATATCATGCATAAGTCATATATGGATATTATCCATGACCCATGGTTTTTAACCCATGACCCATGGACTAGATGCATTGCATCTTGTAGATACATTGTATCTACTTGGATACCCATGATCCATAACCCATGACCCATGACACAAAACCCATGGGCAAAAGGGAGCGTCCCACAGATCCCCAGTATTACACTGGACAGATCCCTCAAGTGAGGGATCCGTGGAACAGTAGCTAAATTTCTTCTATAAATAGTGAGCCATTTCTTCCTTTTGGGTTGCCACTCCTACACATACTTTTCCCAAGTATTGTAACCTTCTAACCTCAGATCCTAAGGATATCTCTATGTAGTTTGTCTTTTGCCTTTGTATGATTCTCTAGGTTCCTCTTAAAGGCGAGATCACCACCTCTTGAAGTTGAGCAAGCTCAAGTCCATAAGTTGTCATACTTCATCAACATCAAGACTACCGAGGTTCTCTTGTTGATACTTCTTTCTTCCTCCATAGAAGTGTTATGTCCAAGGCATTAGTGAAGGATGCCGAAAGAGTCAAGACGAAAGCATTAGTGAAAGGTGCTTAACGTCCCTTTCAAAAGCATTAGTGAAGAATGCTAAAGGAGTCAAGACGAAGGCATTAGTGAAAGGTGCCAAACGTCCGTGTCAAGGGCATTAGTTAAAGATGCCTAGAAGTCAAGTTAAGTGGCATTAGTGGAGGATGCCAAGGTTGTATACTCGATGAGGTGCATCGATATACAAATAGAGATAGGTTGTATTCAAGGATATTGATATCCTTGATGGTGTTGTAATAAGGAGTTGGTCTCCTTTGGGGTTAGGTGTTGTGTAGTGTTGGGTAGTAGTTCCTCCATTGTAATGGAACTCGGTACTTAGCCTAGTACCGGATAAAGGGTAGGCGACGTTGTGGTAGTTGTGGTTCTACCTTGTGAAAGAACCCGGTGGTTAGCCTAGTACCGGAAAAAGAGTAGGCGACGTTGTGAAGGCTTCTCCACCATAAGGAGTTGGTGTCGTGTAGTGATTACGAACTCTCGAGTAGGTGACTCGGGTAGTGGAGTAGGGCAAGGAAGGTGTCCTTGTAGCCAAACCACTATAAATACTCGTGTCGTGGTTATGTGCTTCTTACTCTTTATCTTTCATTACACATTTATATATCTATCTATCAATGTCCAACATAAACATCCTAATAGATTGACATAAGTCGATCTAAATATTTTAAAACAAAGTTTTAATTGGTAAAACTATTCAACCCCCTTCTAGTTTTCCACAGAAACAAATAAAATAAATGGTTTGAGCCAATAGTTTACTAACACACTTACGTTTTTACATAAAACACTAAACAAGTAATAGTGATTCTATGATTTAGTAATACATATGTACAACAACTAGTGTTTACATATTGGGTAGATATATACATAATTAGTATGTATTATAATGGGTAATATAATATGTAGAAGTTTAAGTATTTGAACCATTGACCAAATACATTGAATGTAGTTGGGTATAATCAAAAGTCTATGACCCATACCCATGGAGCATAACCCATAACCCATTGCATGACATCATGCATAAGTCATGAATGGGTATTATCCATGATCCATGGATTTAACCCTTGACCCATGGACTAGATACATTGCACATACTAGATACATTGTATCTACTTGGATACCCATGGTCCAAAGTCTAGGACCCATGACCCATAACCAATGACCCATGACCCAAAACCCATGGGCAAAGAGGAGCGTCCCACGGTTCCCCCAGTTTACACTGGACGGATCCCTTAAGTAAGGGATCCGTGGAACAGTAGGCTATTTTACTCTATAAATAGTGAGTCATTTCTTCATTTTGGGTTGCCACTCCCACACATACTTTCTCATAGTATTGTAAAACCTTCTAACCTCAGATCCTAAGGATCTCTCTATGTAGTTTGTGTTTTGTTTTTGTGTGATTCTCTAGGTTCCTCTTAAAGGCGAGATCACCATCTCTTGAAGTCGAGCAAACTCAATTTCATGAGTTGCCATGCTTCGTCATCATCAAGACTACTGAGGTTCTCTTGTTTAACTAGCCGGATCCCTCATACAAAGGATCCGTGGGATCCGTGCAACAGAAGACAACATAAGTAAGAAATGATCACTTTGGAAGTTCCACTACCCACTTTCTCTATCATGACTTACGAACATAAACCTAGTTACTGTTCAGAGGAGCAAATTGATCATCTTCTTCAAGAAAAACAATCTCTTGTGTAAGTATAATTTTCACTACATTGTTATTTCCATTCCTTGATTCCTAGGATTACAATTTTCATCTTTAGAAGTTGATCTCAAATGGGTTTGTCACAATTTGTTACCACATTGTTTTCTAAGATAATCTAAATCAAAGAATTATGTTAGGAATTGGAAATTCCATAAGGCAGTGTCGGTCACCCTAATTATAGTATAGCATATGTTAGCTCGTAGACATATCGTTAATTATGTTATTTAGTAGTTAATTAGTTAGTTAGCTAGTTAGTTATTAGTTTAGTGCAACACCGTGGAGGAAGGACGGGTCTTTACCCACTGTATACCTGATCCACAGCCCGACAGGAGGGCGTTTAGGTTGTAACTATAAATACCCCTTCCATCCTTGGAAGGGGTGGAGCTTCTTAATCTAACCTTTTCTTTTTTGTTTTACTCTCTCTCTCTAGAACTCCCTCTCTACTCTCCTCATCTCTCTAACATGGCATACTTGTATAATCATCTCCCTAGACCACCCGAATCATCAAACAACATAAAAAGTGTAATCCTAACAATTGGTATCAGAGCTCGGTTTTGTTGTTCTGATGTTTCGTATGGTTTTTGGCACTCGTTTGTGTATGCGGTTTGTACGGTTCGTGTGCGGTTTGATGAGTTTATTGTGATGGATGTATGAGTCTTGATATGGCTATATTAAAGTTTGTTGCTTGAGTCCAATTTGTTATAAGTGTTAGTCACTCAATGCTGTTCACGTTTCTAAACATTCGACATGGTCAAAATCAGTCTACATTTGTGCAGATTTTATTAGATTGAAGCTGTTATGTTATTTTCTGATGGTCTATACAGTTTGTATTAGTCTGTTTATGTTGGTTATGTTGTTCAACGATGTGATTTGTGTGAATGATAATGGTTACAATATGCGATTTGACTGAAACTTCTTCACTGCGGTTTGTCCTATTTGTGTCCAGATTCAACGTATCCTGAATGCGGTTTGACTATTGAGTCAACTGCGATTTGACTTACTCTATGCGTTTTGTCATAAAATTCATGTGCGGTTTGTCACTTCAGATATGGATGCGTTTTGTCACACCACTTCAAACAACAAACAAGATCATCAACATTCATTAAACATCCTACATCTAACAAGACTATATCATCATCAAACATCAAACATCATGTCATATTTCATCACAAACCTCATCATTTTTCGTTATCAATAGTCTCTTATCTTACATCTACACCCTTCGACAACAATCTACGAGACTCATTTCAAATCTGAAGAAAGACATAATGTTTTCATGATCTCAGTCCATCCTTTTTGTCGTGTGATACTTAAAGTATATCAAAGACCTTTGGCCAAACACACGACATAATGAACTCTTCATCGATCTAACTGAATAATAAAAGTAAGGAAACTAATTTATCTCATTGTTTGATTCGTGTGATATATAAGTTATATCAAGAATATCGAGTGTCCATAAACACGAATTTTTCACCATCATTGATCATAACGCCTCTGATTATTTTCGACCTTAAAAGAAGTTATTGCAACAATATTGTTGAATCATCTCCTTGTGTCGTTATATGAAAAAGAATCAATTCATAAGATGTGATAATATACGAATTCGAAAAATGAGTGTAACAACAATGTTAACTCTTTATCCTGGTTTGTTTAACACTCAAAAATAACAAGAAGGGGCCTATCATAAAACCTACCGTGACTCATGGTTGCTACAAAAGGTTCTCATCTTTTACCATCCCTGTGGCTTAGACGACTCATGTCACCTCATGGCCATCCCTGTGGCGTTGGTGACAAGCTCATGCCATCCCTGTGGCGAGCATATCTTGTCTATCATGGATATATAGAGGCGTGAGTATTGGTTTGATACAAAAAGGTTACTGTGATATGTTGAAAAAAGAATTGATGGAGGCATTTGATTTTGAGATTGGTTTTAGGATGAGAGAAACTTGGGATTAGGTCAAAGCTATTATGTGAGTTGTAGGGATTGTTTTGAGAAATAGTAGCAGATATGTGGAGAGAGACGGACTTAAGATGAGGATTTTTAGGGCAAGTATGTATTAAGTGGTCATTATATACTAATGTTTTTTAGGGTAAGCTTGATATGGATCCGGTGTAATTCTTAATACTTGGGCCGAGATAAGAATAGGTGGGCCAGAAATCTATCGTGAAGTTATTGGGCTAAAACAAAACCAATTCTATCTGGACTGAAGATGTGGAATCAGTGATGTAGAGTGAATCTAATATTAATTCATTACACTTGGGCCAAGCATCGTAACGTACTAAGTTATTGATGAAATATTTGATGTGTAGAATTATTAAAGGATCGTGTGTACAATTCGGTAACTTATCCCGTGAGATTATTGGATCGGATGGATATTGGATGAGATTTATTTTGTTTTGGCTTGACGGATTTGGAAGTGTAACTATTTTCATGGACCGGAGATATTATTTTGTGGGCCGTATAGTGTGATCGGGTTTTTGGATCTAACGTATGGGATTGTGTAAGTGTGCTTTATACGAAATATTGATCATACAATTTGATAATGAGAGTTGATATATGATGAGATTTGTCGAGGTATGATATTTGAGGATGAGATTTGTTGAAGAAATTTGATGATTTGATGAGATGATGAGATTCGTTATGTTATGAGGTTTGGCGATTTGGTGTATACTCTTTCACGGAGATTATTATGTCACGGTTTGAATTGATAATTGAACAAGGTTGACTATGGGATTATTTATACGGTATTTCTTATTTGAAATTGAAGTGAGGTTTTCTGGGGGCATTTACTTATTTCTTCTTCTTTCTTTCTACCCTTCCGCGAAGATGACTTGTTTGAGCATTTATTGAGTGTGATGAAGACTTGGCTATTTAGTTACTTTTATGATTCTTTCTCACTTAATCCACAATGTAACTATCACTTCGGCGTTTCACGCAGTTGAGGATACGTTAAGAGGTCTTGTACATTGGGTACACCGTTTCTTTTTCACAAGGATTAGTACAAGCTTAAGTAACAAATCTGGGAAATTCTACTTCATGTTCAAATCTGGTATATCGGGTTTACTTAACCATGTAGTCACTGCAATAGCCGACAGAATGCGTGAATGATGTGTTTACCAAAGTGTTTATTGGATAAAGTGTGATCAGCAATTCTCATGGAATATTCTTCGCTACAAAATGTCTATGATACTTCACAGTCTAAGCAAAACCTTTCTAGAATTTTCAGCGTCAGTCATGACTTTTCAAGATGTTTGCATATGACAAGAACTTCTCGTGCTAATGGTCGTACACGTTATGATGCTTCCGAAAGTTCAAAACCATCATGGGGGAGAAACGTGTACTTTGGTTTACGGACAACCTCCAGGGGGAAGTAGTTTATACTACTTGACTTAGTATGGTTTGTGAAGTTGTCTACATATGGGTAAAGAATTGTTGATGATGAAGAAGAATCGTTGATGAACCACTGCATGTTCCCCTAAAACAGATATTCACCGAAACCAAACTTTCCATAAAACATTCAAGCTGACATTGTTTACGGTTTAGTCTTGATTTTATAAAATCCCGCGAAAGAATCTAAATCTATTTCTTGGTTTGAATCATAGACTTGTAAAATCCCATAATAATGGAATCATCCCGGTGAATGTAAAAGTGCATTTCCGCATCTATCTCTCGGTTTATTCTTGGTTTTGTAAAATCCCGCGAAAGAATTTATTTCTCGGTTTAAACCATAGAATTGTAAAATCCCGTGATGATAAATTCATCTTGGAGAAAGGGAAAGTGTATTTCGGGATCTTATCTGATGTTGGTGCTACGGTTTCCACTTCGAAGAAGGGATAAAGGGTGTACTTCATGAATTAGGTGATGGCTTGGACATTCTTCATGGCAGTCTGGTTATTACAAGGTTTTATGGGGTTACTTGCTTCTTACCATGGTCGGAATGAAACCATTATCATAGTTCACTTAAAACGTAAAAGAAGGCTAGATTTAAGCTTTTAACCACAAGATGGGACAACGGCGTTAATTCAGTATTATTTATTTGAGGTTGAAGTGAAATATCACGGGTGAGTGTACTTAGTATTTGAAGGTATCGGGGATGGTTGAATGAAGATTCTTCGAGATCCTTGTTCGAGCTTTTAATATTTTCAAAAACGAAGACTTGGAAATCTAGTTATTTTTGGGTGATTTTTCCTTTTCTTTTTACCACTTGGGGGAATTGGTCTCTTACCACCACAAAATAACTATCACTTTAAGGAGTTACGTTGTAGTGCTCAGTGTCATAATAAATTGTGGAATTTCAAGAGGTGATGTACGTCTAATACTTGATGGTTGGTTGGTTGAAGAGTATAGAGTACTTAGAGATTCAAAAGGGCATGAATTCTCGGCACCGCTCTTTGTTACATATGTGCAAGTTTAAGTCACGAGTTCGGGTTATTCTACTTCAGGTTCAAATTCATCATATTGGGTTTTATCCATCAGCTGTCACGACAAAGAGGCTACAGAATGATAATGGGGTTGATTACAAGTTTGCCAAGAGTAGATGAAAAGAGAGAGCTTATGACGTTTGAACACAACAGTTCAAGCCTCGTTCTCTAAAGAAAAGAAAAGTGTACGTCTCAGTGCGCTTTATCTTAAAAAGAAGAGAAATCTTCTTATGACGTTTGAACACAACAATTCAAGCCTCGTACTCTAAAGAAAAGAAAAGTGTATGTTTCAGTGCGCTTTATCTTCTGATGAAGAGAAATCTTCTTATTTATGACCATTTTCGTCAACATGCTTCATGCTTTTTCCATGTGCGTTCAAAAATCATGTGGATTTGCTTATCGGGAATTGTGTTCCTATTCTACTTGCTCAATTAATATGACGATGGCGACATCATATGCAACCTTTGAGGGGGAGAAGTGTGAATAGACTACATTTGGATGATATTCACTTGTTTAGTCAAGAATGGCAACTTCATATGCAATTCTTGAGGGGGAGAAGAAGTATGAAGTAAATTGCATGTCGATAGACATCTGAGAATAATTGATCATACGGCTCCAAACTCATGTAAGAACCGAGATTTTTCTTGTCGGGTCATCTTCATCATGTCTTCGATAGAGATGATGATGTACAGATTAGTTCCACGGGTTCCCTTTAAAAGTTCAACACCATCTAGTTCTCTAACAAAGCAAGAATGTTTTCTAAAGTCCACTTCTAGATCAGAGTCACATAATTGACCAACAGAGAACAAATTATGACCAACAAATTAATGAAGCAAAATTGTTCTTCTAAGAGCCGTTGGTTGACATCTTATCACGGGCTGATATGAATAATGACAAAGTGCTTCTAGTTGCGGGGCTGATTTCCTTGATGAACATCTTTCTGTTCTTGTTTGATTGGGAGGGATTTGAGTTAAGGGGATTTGCTATATATAAGTTAATAGGAATGCATTTGGTGAGAAGAAGATGTTAACATTCTATTCCCCAAACGGACAATCTTGAAGAAGGTTGAGTCTACAGTCTGTTCTACATTTTCTGTTGCATGTTAGATGACTAAAGACGAGTTGCATTAAACGATATAAAGACTTCTTCTTAATTCAAGCATTCATCACAAAGATTGTCGGTCTAGGGGAGAGTGAAAAGCCAATGTTAATCCCGAATTAGATTTGCTCACATTGTCCTTCAGCAAGTTGATTCTCAAAAGACTTCAAATGGTCTTCTCAAAAGATTTTGAGTATATGGGCTTACAATGTGTTGCTGATTCTGAAGTATCAAAACCAGCAAGGGGGAAGGAGACACATATCTAAACGCGAGTAAACTTGATTAACTTAATACTTCTAAGTGATTGAAGATATCTCGGGAAGACAAATTTCACTACCGCAGAGAAACTCAAGGTTTGACTCATGGCGTTTAGTGTTCTTATTCCAACTACGTGGGGGAAGAGATGGAAGAGTTAGTTTCTGAAGATAAAAGAGGTACACAAGTGTGTGAAGATTTTGATGTTATCACAATCATCAGGGGAGAGAGATTGTGTACATTGGGGACGCTCAACTGTTTCACTTGAGAGCTTAATCAGTGATTCAGTGATAATCACTTATTCCGGAGATGACATCCGTAGAGATAATAAGTGATTCAGCATGCTTCTTCAGTGTTATCGGTTATTCTTTCTTTGGGAGGGTACTTCTGGTTCTTGAGCTTCATACACTTTATTCAGGGGAGAGAAAAGTATACTTCAGGGTTATTTTTTGGATATTGGACTTAATCTGATACTTCGATGTTATAAGTTTCTCTGTCTTTGGGTATATGTGTATTCGGGGTTCGTGAGCTCTAGTCTAAGAGACTGACTGCATCAATTCATCTACTTGGGGGAAGTAGTCTCTTGACAACTTTTTGGTATGGATCGCTTTAGACGTCGGTAGAAAAGAAATATGAGAAGATTTTTTTATGTGTGGGATGATACGTTGATGTTCTATTGGATGATATAACCTCGAACGAAGAATCACGATGATTATTCTGAAAAAGAGTAGCAAGATCGATGATAATGGTGTGCTTCTTTGTGCACCTGGCTAAGGCAAGCTTTAAATAGAGATTCGAATCTGCTCAACAAAAGGATTTTCGGTTTGGGGGGAAGCTACCAAAGTCTCACTTTCAGATGGTTCAATTTCTCTCAATTCAGGGGCCTCGAAAGCTTTGGTGGTGAGTATTTAAGAGATGACGATTTCTATCTTCTACAACGGGGTTGTTCGATATCCTTATCTCGGTACTCGTATCATCATCTTCTTAAACTATATCATCTACTCTATCATTGTAAATATTTATCAAAAACCAAATACAAAAATATAAAACCAACAAAAAGAAAATAGAAAAATATAAAACCAACAAAAACCCATAAAAATCAGAAAATTTGAAAAATACCAAAAATATGTTTTCTCAAGACATGTCTTCTGGTATCGATAACATCTACGGTCTTAGAAATGTCATTCAACAATGGCACGGGACCATAGATGAAGTTCGAGCAGAAGATGTATATATTCTTTTCAAAACAGGTAAAAAATTATGGCTTGCAGTTATTTCAGACTGTAACCCGCACTTAAACTATGGCTTGCTATTATTTCTGATAGCAACCCGCTCTTCAAAGAGGAAAGTGTTGCGCTAAAACAATTTTCATAAATTCGTGCACTTATCTTAAAACAAAACAAGGAAAGCATGTCATCAAAAGGACTGTTGTTCCTACTCAAATATTTTTCCTTCTAAAATTCTTCAGAAAAATATTTGTTTTAACAAAATGGTGGTAAATGAGTTGCTTGAAAATCAATCAGAATCAAGTTTTCATAAATTTGCAAAACCCAATCAATGACTTCAGCTTATTTAAAACTTTTTGTAGAAAGAGTCATTGATTGAGGGGGATAATGTTTTTCAAATTTATATCATCTATCAGGCTTATCTAATTATCCTAAATACTTAACTGAAAAATATGTTTGCCTATGTTGAAGGACTAGGAGTTTAGGATATGATTATTAGGATTAGATGACTATAGTTTGATAAACACATTATTCCCATGCCTTACTTGATATGATTGATATGTTGGATTGACTTTTATTAGTCGATTGCTGTTTGGGTGATGTCGACCACCATATATCTGTTTATGTCCACTAACATATGCATATATCATGGTTCATAAGATTGTTCCCGATCCGGATCCCACAAAAGAAGATGATTGGATGCCGAAAGGAAAGGGTAACTATATCTTGGGTCGACAAAAGAAGAAACAGAGCTTAATTGGATCTCTATGAAGAGTTGGCATGGTATATGCAACGTCAGAGGTCTCGCTGCATCACCAGATGGTTTTATTCCAGCCTTACAACAGCAACAAAAGCAGCTTATCCACCTAACGTATCTTTGTGCAGGAAAAATTAGTGGATGATACCATTTTTATTAAAACAATTTTGAAAAAGTTATTTTGAAAATGGAAAAATATTGTTTTGAAAATAAATTGGACTTAAATTTTGGAAATCAACCGGATTTACTTTTAAACATAAGTCACTCAATCAAAGACTACGGTCATGGATTGAGGGGGAGAGTGATTTCAAACTAAATATTTTCAAACGATATTTCACCTATCAAGTCCGTTTGTACAACATAAAGTGGTGATCTAAAGATTTAATGTTATGTCATGGTATGATTTTCTTTAAAACTCAAAGATCTTTCAAAATAAAAAATATAATGTTCTTGTTTGAATGTGAAATTGTTTTACTTTACTTAAAGATCTCTTAAAATATCATACCTGACACTAACAATCTTTAATGTCTAAAATTAATCCTTATCTGTCATTTTTCAAAAGTAAATCAGGCCACGTCTTTCCCCTAAAAATTTCTAAATAATTTAAATCAATTGGGATCACAAATCTCAAGAGGTTTGAAATTTTTGATCAGGGGAGAGATAGTGATTTAAATCTCTTATCTGTTTAAATGGAATTGGTTTTAGTCCTTTAAAGGCACTCCTGCCTCCATGTGCCAAACGATTTCAATATATGAAGCACATGATTGAGGAGGAGCATTTATCCAAAAACAAGATGAGTATTTAAACCTGGCCACATTTTCTCCCCATATTTTCTAAACCTTATTAAATCACTTGGGATCCAAAATCTCAAAGGGTTTGATATTTTTGATCGGGGGAGAATTTGTGATATAATTATGAAATCTGATAAATGATGATCATTTTGATTCAAAGTGCAAGTTCTCTCTAATATGTGTTAAACTCTTTCGTATATCGATGCACATATTGAGGGGGAGCGAATGGTTTCTATTGGCAATCGTGGAAGTTCTTCAAAAACCTCTTTCCTCTATGTGCAAAATGATTTTCAAGTATCCAACGCACATTTTGAGAGGGAGAATTTATCAAGAAAATCAAAAGGTTTTTTCTAAGGAAATTGTGATCAAGAAATTATTTCAAAGAACTCTTGCCTCCATGTGCTAAACAATTTCAAAACGATATGCACATGTTGAGGGGGAGCATTTCTAAATGATCAAAAACAATTAAGGTACAAAATGCTTTTGATATTATATCACAAGTACCTTGATTGATTTTCCAAATGATTTTTCAATTGGTTTCAAGAAGAAAAGAACAATACCGACCGACCAATTTACTTTATGCATGGTGTTATAAGGATGGTTAGGTTAGGTATTCGTTCCCACGATCCAGCCAAAGCCGGAGGGATCTACCCAGGGACAATCCACTAGATAGGGTAGAAGTCCTTAGGTATGATGAAAAAAGGAGAAAAGTGAGAAATGAGAAGAGTGCGGACTAAGAAAGAGATAGAACTGGAATAAACCCAACAAGGTTCTAGTAATGAAGTCTCGGTAAGCACTGAAGGGGTTGAAGAATAAAAAATAATTGAATGTGAAAAGGGTGAAAAGAAATAGCCCTCCATTAATTCAACCTTAGGGCAGAAACCGGGTTCAATACATATGCTACTGGTGGTTACCAAGGTAACTCCGGTATTAAAGACAAGACGTCATGGACCTAGTGAGGCACTGCACTAATCTTCCCAAGCTACTCAAATTCCTCTTAAAAGGACTTGTTTCATTCTCACGGGGAACCTACATAATCTATCAACTTTCTCTTAGAGATTGCTGATATTGAAGAAGGAGACCCTCTCCCTAGTCTCCGACATAGGAAACCAAATATGCACTATTGAGTCTAGATCCAAGAGATCATCCACAAAATCTCATTAGGACACAAAATTAATGAAGACTTGTTGTTTCACACAATGTGGAAAGTAAGAATATATTTTGAGAGTCCTACGCATTATCCTTGTGGTATTGCCAGAACATCCGAGTGATATGTAAAAGTATTCACGATGAAGATGGAAATCCTTCTAGAGCCAACATCAAACAAGCTCTTGGTGGGTGACATGTGAGATCTTTCCAAAAGATCAAGCTTGTGACAACTGGATAGAAACAATGGGGCGATTCACTCTTGAATCAACCTTGGTCCAGGAAATGAATTGACGAATACTTTTGGAAAAACCGTTCGATGTGCAAATCTTCTTTTCTCTAGCACAATGAATGTGTGTTCATGTTTTCAAACACAAAAAGTATCTCTGATTGAAAAAATACTTTTGGAAAAACCGTTCGATGTGCAAATCTCTTGTTTTCTCTAGCACATCGAATGTGTATTCATTTTCAAATTCAAAAAGTATTTCTGATTGAAAATTGATCTTTCTTATAAAACCTTCGTCGTATTGCAAAACTCTTTCTTCTAAGCAATACGCGATTGTTTTCAAATCAAGTTTTCATCAATCAGTGAATCTTAATTCGCTGGTTCACTCACTCCGTGTTGTCTACTTTGGGACGCTCCGGTTTGAGAATGGCTAGATCAAGCTGCGATACCCTGTCAAGGAGATTCTTTGGAATTCTACCTGATCATAGGTAGTGTTTATACTGATCAACGGGGAACCGTAGTTCTTGCAACTATATTCAACGAAAGTGAACAAAGACACTTTCGTGTGTTTTAGTGCTAACTGTTGTTTGCTGGAACATTTGGACGGTTGCAGCTGATCGATATTGAGAATTCAATTCATAGCCGCATGCTCACAACATTTACACTTAATTGAAGATAATCATGACAATCAAAGATATACAAAGATGCTTCCGCTACTCTGATTAAAATATGTCATGATCCAGAAAGTGTGAGCATGTCGGTCCAAAGTCACAACATCACATGAAGGCAACACAGCAAAGGGTGATCCTGAGATTTGCTGTGGCTGATGATCATCAAAGATGTGGATCAGTTCAAAGTCCTCCACTCAAAGTATAAAATAATTGGACTTTGAAGAGTCACTGCTAAAGCACAAAGAATGCGGAAAATTGAAGAATTAAAGTCTACGAGATCAGAACAGAAGACCAAATAGAATGCTAGGATTTGAAATGTTAATCATGGGGTGACCTCCCTTAGGGGGAGATTGTTAGGAATTGGAAATTCCATACGGAAGTGTCGGTCACCCAAATTATAGTCTAGCATATGTAAGCTCGTAGACATATCGTTATTTATGTTATTTAGTAGTTAATTAGTTAGTTAGCTAGTTCGTTATTAGTTTAGTGCAACACCGTGGAGGAAGGACGGGTCTTTACCCACTGTATACCTGATCCACAGCCTGACAGGAGGACGTTTAGGTTGTAACTATAAATACCCCTTCCATCCTTGGAAGGGGTGGAGCTTCTTAATCTAACATTTTCTTTTTTGTTTTACTCTCTCTCTCTAGAACTCCGTCTCTAGTCTCCTCATATCTCTAACATGGCATACTTGTATAATCATCTCCCTAGACCACCCGAATCATCAAACAACATAAAAGTGTGATCCAAACAAATTAACATTGTTAATACAAATTAAACTCATTCCTTGAATTCAATGAGAATGTTTTGAGCAAAATTGTGATCAATCCCATTAGGTTACTATTCACACAATTAACACCACATTGTGGTTTTGTTGTATAGGAATAATCATGCCTAGCAACCGCCAACAAGATTACCATGATACCGCCCACTACATCCCAATGTACCATCGTAAGGAAGGCCTAAGCCCGAAGGATAGGAAAGCTTTCAAGATGCTAGAAAAGAGGCTTTTCCCTGAAGGTCGTGTGGTTGAACTATCATTCCTCGCAAACACCAACATCCGACAAGTCTTTGAAGGAATTAACTTTGATTGCCTCTTGGACATTAACGAGCAAATTTGTCCAGTGTTCGTGCTTGAATTTTACAAGACAATGAGAATCGTTAGGAATGAAGACGGGACCATCTCAATAGCCTTCATCATCAATGAGCATGAGTACACCCTCTCTCTTGTAGAATTTGGAAGGATACTCCGTGTCCCATATCAAGGAGGGTGCATGTATTCCAACGAATGGTATTTGGCGGAGCTACATGACATGGTAGATCATCATGAAGCATACTTCACGAGAATCCCGGAAGCAACTACGGTAAGGGATATCGTCTTCATGGAAAGAGCATCTCCATCAAGGGTCACGAGAAACTCCAAGGTGATCTATAGGGATCCATTTCATATGGAGCTTTTAGAAATGTTCCCGTTGTACAAGAAATGGGAACTCGTGGTAAGGGAGATTGTGCTTTGCTTGGGAGGGAACAAAGATCATCCCAATGCGTGCTTGAGCTTCATGATTTATTGCCTTGTGACCGGCACTCACTTCAACCTTGCTTATTACATGATAAAAAGAATGGCGAGTGTGAAAAGCATGGACAAGATGGTACTCCCTTATGCAATGCTCCTGAACCGTCTAGCAAACTTCATCTTTGCTCTGGACCCTTCTCCTTATTCCTTTGACCATAGTTTTTGCAACAAGGTCATGGTGCCGCTATCCGATGGAAAGACTACAAGGATCATGGTGGATGGCAAGAAACCTCACCCACAAACGGATTCATCGAATGAAATGGAAAGACAAAGAGAAGGAGAAGGAAGTAGCAACCCCCTTGGCAACACTGATCTTGACCCTTTAGATTACATCAATCAATTACCGGACATTCCAAGCCCATCACAAGAGTGGCAACAAACTAAAGGGATATTCAAGTGTTTTGCTAACTTCTTGAATAAAAAGAAGTAGAGATGGTGGGATGAAGAGTGAAGGGGATGAAGATGGAGATGAAGACGGGAGTGAAATGGAAGGAGGTATGGATGGAAGGTAAGGTCATAGGACCTTAATTTGTGAAAACAATTTCTAAAACAATGGTCTGTAAACATCTTAACAATATTTATGTAGAATAGTATGTACCTTGTAGGAATTTCCATGATTTGGCATTAGACACTTTAACTTACGAACTAGTAAAATGAGATTTTACGATGACTTAATCCTATTCAAGTAGTCGTTATCACTCATTTTTTAATTACCTTTTAGTTCTCCCCACTTGCTATGCGTTATACTTGTTGTTTGCATGTGTTTACTGATTGTAGAAATGATTAGGATAAGCTTGCTAAGAGTGCAAAAACTGCACAATTGCTGAGAAGCTACTGGTCAGCAGTAGCCGGATCCCTGGGCTATAACTAGCCGGATCTCTCAAATGAGGGAACCGTGGGATCCGGGCAAACAGATACCAGATACAGATCATTTTACATCAAACCTGTTCCCTAGATCACATCATTCTAGCTAAACATGATCCTTTAAGACTACTTAAGTCTTCCTCAAGCTCAGTAGGTCTCACACTCACTCATAGCTAACTTTGGATCAAATTCAAAGTGCTTTTGATTTGTCAACTCACCATATTTCCGCTCCAATGCTCACACATTGTTTCTCTCAATTTTAGCAAATTGATTTTAGTCATCCTTAAGTCAATTTTTATTTTTTAGGGATTTTTCTAATTTCCCTTAAGTCATCATCTGATCTCTAGGATCAATTGCCATCATTAGTCATACTCAAATCAATGAGTATCATCCTTAAACATTTAGTTACACTCTCAAAAATTCCACTCTCCTACCCAATACCATCATTAAGTATCCTCACTCCTTGTGGTTGGACATTTAAGTCACCTATCACTTAAGACATCTAAGGAAAGTCAAACCCTCAAGATTTATAGGCACTAGACCTTACAAGAACATAATCACTTCACCATATTTCTGTCTGATAGATGGATCCCTGGTTTATAACCAGACGGATCTCTAGTGAGAGGGATCCGTGGGATCCGTGTCTACAGAAAGCTTCTAATCAGCTTTTCTTTCAAAATTCAAACCATCTTTGGTAATCTAAACACTTTTGCTTACCATTTAATGATTCCCTAAAGCTAAACAACACCATAGTTGACCTTGGTGCATGCCAAATTTTCTTAGTGGACATGAATTTAATTAATCAATTCAAATTCACCCTTTATAAACCAAACACTCTTGAGAGCTTAATTCACCATTCTTACCACAATCCTAACAATCAGTAGTTGAAGATTCCTACTACATCCTCAACTTCACTATGACTAAAGCGTCTAGCAAGAAGAATTCTTCAACCAAAGGTTCATCCAAAAGGAATACTCATATGGTCCATGAGATATCATCCACCGAGTCATCACCCGTAAGAAGTCCAAATGTTAGAATCCCACCTCAACAATCTCAATCAACAATAGCCAAAAGAACTGCAAGAATTAGTATTAGACCTTTAGAGTTAGGAAAGGCTTCATCAAGCTTTAAACCAAACGTGCCTAGTTCTACTAAAACGCCTAAGCCTTCATTCCTAGAACATAGACTACATTCCTTTACCAAACCACTTTCTCATCCAAATCTCTACTCATTAGAGCACTCACCACCGAGAACTTCCCACTCACCAACCTTCTTGTTAAATAGGGAACCACCTACATCACTAAATAGTCCACCTTTGGAGACAAGGAACCACCAAGGACCTAATCATATAGAAGACCTTCCATTACCACCACCTTCATTCTTAGTAGAACCTCATCCTACATTGCTCAATGTACCTCCATCATCATTTATGGAGCCTCCTCAAAACAACCAATCTCCTCCGGTTCCTAGTCATGACAATAATTGCTCTAATTGTCAAATCACCCTAGGACTTGTTCAAGAAGTACGAAATGAGTTACATTTCATGTTTAATCATCTTCTTGAACGATTGGACCAAATCAACAAGTCTACTCATCCTTAGATTCAAGCACATTGTTGCTTTTTAAATTTTTGGTCAAAAATTAGAATTACTAGAAAATGTATTACATGGTTGAATCATTCTCTTAGTTTTAGAGATTTGTAGATCATCTCTCGTACTTTATTGAATGAGATTACATGTTTTATGCCATATTGTCTTGAGTGTATGTCTGGTGCCTTATCACATATCTCATTTTGATGTTGACATCATTTGTTCACATCACCATTGCTGTATTTTTTCTACAGTCAGATGGATCCCTCTACTTGGCCTAGACGGATCCCTCCAAGGAGGGAACCGTGGGATCCGTGCAAGAAAAGACTTGTTTACTACTAACTTGAGTCTTATTTGCAGGAAATTATGCATTATATACTTGTTTTCTAACCTTTGTTTGTAGATTTTCAATATACACATGAAGACTTTGACACCCTAAGCTAGGGGGAGTTTCGTGTCAAAACGATACATTGCAAAATCATTTGCAATATATTTCACATTAGGATTACGTTACATGACGTCATTTTGCAAAGTTGCAATCATCAAGGGGGAGCATATTCGTCACAAAGACGAAACCATTTGCAAACATAGTTGCAATGCACTAGTTTAGTATTTCTTCTTACTTGACGCCCTCACAAAGGGATGGACTCGTCAAGGGGGAGCTAAGACGAGAACAATTTCCGTCACTTGCTCTTTATATGTTTATTTTTACATGTTTTTCTTAAAACAAGGTGTTAGTTTCTTTTCGATTCTCTTTTCGTTTCGACAAAAAGGGGGAGAAGAGAGTAAAAACTGCAATTCAAAACTTTTATGAATTTTAGTTTTTCCTTAAAATAATTTTATGTTTTGTCATCAACAAAAAGGGGGAGATTGTTAATACAAATAAGCTGTAAAAACGTTTATTTATATTTTACGATCTTCTAATGTTTTGTCGATAACAAACGTAAAATCATTTTAACGAAAAAAATAAAATACGTAAATGGTTTGAGCCAATAGTTTACTAACACACTTACGTTTTCACATAAGACACTAAACAAGTAATAGTGATTTTATGATTTAGTAATACATATGTACAACAACTAGTGTTTACATATTAGGTAGATATATACATAATTAGTATGTATTATAATGGGTAATATAATGGGTAGAAGTTTAAGTATTTGACCTATTGACCAAATATAATGAATGTAGTTGGGTATAATACAAAGTCCATGACCCATATCCATGGATCATAACCCATAACCCATTGCATGACATCATGCATAAGTCATGAATGGGTATTATCCATGATCCATGGATTTAACCCATGACCCATGGACAAGATACATTGCACATACTAGATATATTGTATCTACTTGGATACCCATGGTCCAAATTCTAGGACCCATGACCCATAACCCATGACCCAAAACCCATGGGCAAAGAGGAGCGTCCCACGGTTCCTCCAGTTTACACTGGACGGATCCCTCAAGTAAGGGATTCGTGGAATCCGTGGAACAGTAGGCTATTTTCCTCTATAAATAGTGAGCCATTTCTTCATTTTGGGTTGCCACTCCAACACATACTTTCTCCTAGTATTGTAAAACCTTCTAACATCAGATCCTAAGGATCTCTCTTTGTAGTTTGTGTTTTGTTTTTGTGTGATTCTCTAGGTTCCTCTTAAAGACGAGATCACCATCTCTTGAAGTCGAGCAAGCTCAAGTCCATGAGTTTCCATGCTTCGTCATCATCAAGACTAATGAGGTTCTCTTGTTAATAGTTCTTTCGTTCTCCATAGAAGTGTTGTGTCGAAGGCATTAGTGAAGGATGCCGAAAGAGTCAAGACGTAGGCATTAGTGAAAGGTGCTTAATGTCCGTGTCAAAGGCATTAGTGAAGGATGCCAAAAGAGTCAAGACGAAGACATTAGTGAAAGATGTTGAACGTCTGTGTCAAAGGCATTAGTGAAGAATGACAAGGGTGTACAATCGATAAGGTGTATCGAAGTACAAATAGAGATAGGGTGTATCCAAGGATATTGATATCCTTGTTGATGTTGTCATAAGGAGTGAGTCTCCTTTTGGGATAGGTGTTGTGTAGTGTTGGGTAGTAATTCCTCCTTTGTAATGGAACTCGGTATTTAGCCTTGTACCGGATAAAGGGTAGGAGACGTTGTGTTAGGTGTGGTTCTACCTAGTGGAAGAACCCGGTGTCTAGCCTAGTACTGGAAAAAGAGTAGGCGACATTGTGAAGGCTTCTCCGCCACAAGGAGTTGGTGTCGTGTAGTGATTACAAACTCTTGAGTAGGTGACTCGGGGAGTGGAGTAGGGCAAGGAAGGTGTCCTTGTAGCCGAACCACTATAAACACTCGTGTCGTGGTTATGTGTTTCTTACTCTTTATCTTTCCATTACACATTTACATATCTATCTATCAATGTCCAACATACACATATAAATAGATTGACATAACTCGATCTA
The DNA here is from genome assembly GCA_019973895.1 of Chrysanthemum seticuspe. Taxonomy (NCBI): domain Eukaryota; kingdom Viridiplantae; phylum Streptophyta; class Magnoliopsida; order Asterales; family Asteraceae; genus Chrysanthemum; species Chrysanthemum seticuspe. Next base: position 90,555,941 of record BPTQ01000002.1, on the reverse strand, counting down.
AATATATTAAAACGAAGTTTAATCGGTAAAACTATTCAACCCCCCTTCTAGTTTTCCACAGTTTTGATCAAGACAATTGCGTTTTGGTATTGCGGTTTGTGTTACATTGCAGGTTGCGGTTTGGTAGTTGCGGTTTGCCAGTTGCGGTTTGTGTGTTGCTTTGTCAGTTGTGGTTTGGTAGTTGCGGTTTGTCTTTGCGGTTTGTGTGTTGCATTTTGGTATTGCGATTTGTGTTATATTGCAGGTTGTGGTTTGAGTGTTGCGTGTTTCCAGTTGAACTTTGTTGCGGTTTGGTAGTTGCGATTTGCCTCTGTGATTTAAGGTTGCGTTTTGCCTTCTGAAGACCATTTTTCAAGATTAACTAAATGTTGTGCTGCCAAAATTTTGTCTCACGTTTTATCTGTGATTTTTTAAAATCCCGTGAAAGATTCTATTTCTCGGTTTAAATCATAGACTTGTAAAATCCCGTGTAAAGTCTACATCATGTCTGGCATTTCTGATGACTCAAGTTGTCGGGTCCGATACCCGCCCTCCTATGCTAGATAGGACGGATTATGAATCATGAGCACAACGTATTCGATTATATTGCTTGGTGATGCAGGTATTCCGACCAGGATTTAATATTTATAATTCTCGTCTACCTAAGGTCTACCTAATGCACTAACAAGCAGTGAACCCGATCGTGCATAGTATAGAAGGTGGTAAAGCCGAGGTTGTTCCCAAGAGCTATGTAGATAAGGATCCTATTAAGTCTATGTGTCACTTGTTTTAACAGGTTTTGAGGTTGAAATGATTAATTAAACTAAAGACAAGAAATGAAATGCGCAAGATAAATAAAGGTTGTGAACAGTGGTGAGAAAGTGTGCTAACCTAATTAATAATCCTATCATGTAATGTCTATGTTTTCTAAATTACTTCCAATTGATTCAAGTGGGGGTTTAAGTCGCTAGGACAACATTTGGTCAATTCGTCCTAACCTATTAACAAAGGTTCCTACCCGACGTCAAAGGCATACCCTTTGGGGAGTCGAGGGTCTTAAGCAACCTAAACCAAGTCATTAAGTACACTACATGCAAGATTCGAAATAATGAGTGCCCGGGCGCTAGCATCTTAGACACTCATCCCTAACTTATTAAGTTCGTCAATCCGAACAGTGATTATTTGGTCAATTCGCACAAGAGGGGAAAGGTAGTCAGTTGGTCAATTCTTACCATTCCCTTCTCTACCTACTTACTTAGGGTCAGTTGGTCAATTTTCCTAAGCAGCTAGATACGCATGTACTTCAAAACTACCGAAGCTAGGGTAACCACCATCGAACTATGCATGCATACACTAGAAACAATTTATGGAAGCATGAAAACACAAACAATACAATCAAGGAATCATAACTAGGCTAGAACCAAGGGTGCTTAGCCGATCATATTAAAAGATACAATAAATTCAATGTTTAACATAATGAAAGACATGAATTAAAGTAAAAGATAAAAATGATCGCTAAAGCTTGATATGGTGTGATTCCTCCCTTGGGGATAGCTCCGTATGCTCCGTGTGATCTGCCTTTGGAACCCTCTTCACGTTCTTTGCCTTTTAGTTTTGAGTGAATGATGTGAAATGCAGATTTTTGGGCTTGTATTTATAGGCCCGATCACAGTTACGACGTAATTTAAATTGCGAGTTACACCGTAACTTAATTATCTTCAAAACATGAGCCTCGTTAAGGAGACTACGACGTAATATAAGGAATGTTTACACCATGGTTTGCAGCTCTGCCGTAGTGTTGATGTGAGTTACGTCGTAACCTCTTAACAGAAGGTTGTTACGTCGTAATGCTTGTGAGGATATTACGGCGTAGTTGATGGAGGCGCGAAATACTTCATGACCTAGTGATTACGGAGTAACCTTAGTTGAGAGTTACACCGTAATTGCAGTTGAGTTGGTCTTTTGTGACAAAACACTAGCTACGGCATAATTAAGAACATAAGTTACGCTGTAGCTTCTTCATAAGTTAGGAAAATCTCCAAATCCGCGTCTCTGATGCTCCAATGCTCATAATTTACCTGGAAGTGAAATATAAAGGAATACAAGCGTAAATCCATATAAATTACATAAAATATGAGCATAATCGGGGGAAATTGACACTAAAAAGTCAGGAATATTTGATGTTATCAAATATCCCCCCACTTGAAGTCTACTTGCCCTCAAGTAGACCTTATTAGAAAATTTTCTAAAAAGATATCCCCAAATACCTGGAAGATATGAGTTTAAAAATTCCTTATGCTAGAATAAATCAAAGCCGAACACCTCACGAAATGGTAACAAACACTCATATTCTCTCATCTAGTCTAAGTGTCAATCTCGGGGTGATCACTCAAAACACAGTCATAGCATGTATTCTATCATAAGTTTGGCGGTTACACAAATCTCCACCACTAGAGTTAAGGACTAAACAATCTTTGAATGCAATATGGGTGGACAGAAAATGAGGTTAAGGGTGAAATGTCATTACTAACGTGTCACGGCAAAGTGGACAAAATCAATGATACATGACCAAATCCATGGCCAGGACACCAAAGATTGCTCGCTTCATCACCTAGACACACTTCATGACTAAAAGGTAGGATAAGACATGGGAAATAATTGGTGTAAACTAAAAATAACAAAACAAATGGTCTTAACCTATAACCAAATTATCACCTCCCACCGTCCATCCAAAGTTCAAGCTTTAAGGTGAAGAATTCGGATCATGATATATCAAGTAGATGTGCCATTAGCGGACGTCATGATGGGCACATTACTTGTTCTTCAAGCCGTTGGTGTAATATTATCACCAACTCAATTCTTCAAATGTGACCGAGATGGCCTTCTGGGTGCTTAATATCCGATGAGCTCCTAACATAGTGCTTATAACATTGCACTAAATAACATAAACAAATAGTTTTTTTTTTCTTTTTGAATCATTATTTTTTTTTCAATCATAACTAAATAAAAACATAAACATCCCCCCACTTGAGATGAACATATAATAAGAATATGGGGGTATTCAATGATCTTCAGATATAAGTCTTTGATAAAAGCGTGATTTTCGAACCTCTACTTGAACCTTGAACTTAGGCAAACAGTAACTTCCCGATCATAAATTAAGACTACACGGTAGACTAAGGTGAATGGGTGTAACGAAACAAACATAAAGGGTATGAAATGAAAGGAAAGGCTCTGAAGGGTGTATCTAGGGGTATCTTGCACAAAAGGAGAGTGAAACAAAAGGGTTTAACATGGGGGTCGAAGAGTCGAGGTGACTAATCGATAGATACACAAAAATAGGCTATTTGGGTGATAAACCTAAAAATATTGCCTTCTTAAACTGATTATTCCATATATATCAAGCTAACTCAACGTACCTCGTTTATGGGCTCGAAATGATGCAAAGGCCAAGTTCCAAAGTTTACAAGCTACCGGCACACTCATAATTTGGTGGATTTAGGTAAATAGATGGAAATGGATAAGGCTAATCTCACCATGGAATATAAAAGGTTAAAATGTACTCGGCTGATACGCGTACAACGCGCGTTCAGGGTCAAAGGAAACTTCCTTTTCTTCGAGCAAGTTTTTCAACCACCTAGGCAGTGAACCTAATCGTTGTAGTGTAGTATTAGGGTAAGCCTCGGGATTGATATCATTCTCTAGGGGAATAGGAATGCTAGTGAGAAATTACTACGCTAAGGTTGAGGTTGAGGAAGATTATTTTTTATCTTTTTTATATTTTTTAGAAAATTAAAAGGTACGAATCTCGGGGTATTGGATTTGGGGGGTGGTATTTCTACCGATTACTCTACTATTACCTATTCTAGTTATCTAATTAACTAAGCTAAGGGGTAGTCTATGTCTAATTGATGTGTGCACGTATGATGATTAAAAATGTGTTTACCTAGATGTTATTACTCCATAGTTATCTTTTATTGATGGTTGAATTGTCACGTCCTTATTCTTAACGCGTTGTGTCTTCTAAGGTCGTAGGGTATGCTTTTTTCCCTAACTCTTTGAGGATACCTTAAGGTTATTGCCTACAAAATCTCTAGGATTCATAAACTAACTCTAAGGTTATCTTTGGATTTTTAGCCTACAATAACTCTAGGCGATTATAAACTAATGTTCACAAAGATTACTCAAGCATTAAAAACACAACGATGGCCTATTGCAATCCTAAGCCAATTACAATTAAGAAAAGAGACAACCAATCAATATTCAATTACTAGGTTTCATAGATCTAAGCAAACACACAAGTAAATTAGCCGGACATGGTAAACATGCAAGCATACACACATATAATCAAATACATAATAAAATCAATGAAGTAAATTACTTATCCTGATGTACAATAGGGTATGAGAACCCTAAGATACTGCCAAAGATAAACCAAAATCATTTTAGGGTTTTACTCCATAATTCTACCTCTCTAAAAGTCTGAAAATTCGAATTCTATATATAGAGTTACAACTGCGACGGTGCACTCTTTAATTGTGACGCCGTCGGATCACCGCCATTAGGGTTTCGTCTTGACCAAGTAAACTTTGTGACGGCGTCACGTTGTGGTTGTGACGCCGTCGGCTTCATCTTCTGGTGCCATCTGAATCTGGATCTAGGCCGTCTGAGTTGTGACACCTTACTCTTTAAAGCCTGACGCCGTCAGGTACAAAATAGCAATTTCACTCCTGAGCCGTCGCAATTTGAGGGACGGTGTCGCCCTTTATATGTGACGCCGTCGGGTGCATTTCCAGCAGCTTGAGTGTCTTGATCTAAAAAGTGAAAAGGAACGAAATTAAGCAGTGACGGATATAAAAGTGAAAAGGATCGAAATTAAGCAGTAACGAATATAAAAGTGAAAAGGAATGAAATTACGCCGTCGGGTTCACTCCTTAGCCATTTTCTTCACATATTCATGCCTTTTCGTCCAAATATGTATCATTCCAGCATTTTGCCTTCAAGAGACCTAAAAAGTGAAAAGGAATGAAATTAAGCAGTAACGGATATAAAAGTGGTCGATTAAGGGCTTAAATAACCCTTCAAAAGTGTACCTTTGAAATCCTTATCAAATATCCCTACACTTAGTATTTGCTTGTCCTCAAGCAAATGTGCTTTTGGCTAATTAACTTATAAGTTAGGGGGCATGAAGCATTGGTTTAGAACAATTCACAACAAGTATAAGCCCCGCAAAAGTAATAACAAGCACAGAAATTACATACTAGCACCTCACAAGTGGTGTTTGGATACTCTCATCTCTCGGGTGTATATGAAATATATCAAATTCGAAATGGAAGATAAACACTCATTAACCGGTCCTAGTACATAGATTACCATAGGCTTGAGACTAGATCAACCCTCCATCGCTTTGGCGTAAGAACCTCGGAGAAACTATCTAAGAGGTCTTTTAAAGGGTTGTAACGTTAGGCTTACGGTAGGGAAACAAAGGGTTTGGTTAGATAGGCGATTTAGTGGTGGCAAGTCAAAAATCTTTATGTTACAAGCATGAGAAGAATGGCGTTGCTAAGCCAAGACTCGAAACTCTAAACTCTAGATAACTTGAAACAAACAAACATAAATTTAAAGATAGATGTAGGATGGTAGCCCATTTTTTTTTTCACTCTTTTTTTTTGATTTTTTTTCATACACTTTTACTCTACCATCCTCTACGATAACATCAAAATATAAGGGATTTATAGGCACATCCCTACACATGAGTTTTTATTACTCTAACACTAATTTGACCCGAATTGAAAAGATCAAAACACTTAGAGTACATTATTACGTAAATAAAGGGAATTTGAATTTAACTTTCTTTCCCATCACTCCATAAAATTTAACTTTTCCCATGAGTCCCAATCGTCCCAAAACTGTATACAAAGGATATGACTCGACTTAGCAACTTATGCAAGTAACTAGATAGTTGAACTAAGGGTTTAGTATGATAACAATAATGCACTAAAAGTGAGTGCATACAAGGTAGGCTAAGGCGACTTGGGTGTACATTTTGGGGTAGATCGTAAACAATGCTCTTCATTGATATTCCGAAAAACCGAAACATCACGAGAACTGCGAAAAGGATAGGCTCTGAGGGGTTAACTAGGGGTTTCGTGTACTAAAGATGAGTACAACGCAAGGGTGTGTGGGAATACACAAGTGTAGTCTCGCTAGCAATCTCGGGATGCATCACAAAACAAGTTCTAGAATCTATTATACTACCGGTACACTCTCGAAGCATTAAAGATGAATGCTTTAATTCCTACAAATCTATGGGCGAGCCTACTATTTTTGGGGTGGAATTTGAGTGGTAAAAGGTTTTTGTGCTAGTCATATAACTTCCTATCCATGAGAAACTTTATTAAGACTAATGGCCCACTCCTACATGTCATGAAAATTTTTAAATTTGGTGCCAAAATTACCCTAACCGATATTTCTCATGGTTTATTACACAAATGAAATTGGACAAGACAAATAATCAAGGGTAAGCATAGTTTCAAAGTTCCCGTTTTATTCTCCCTCCCTACACTTAAACTGGACATTGTCCCCAATGTTTCCCGAAAGTATCAAATTTATGATAATGGAAGATAATTAAAAGCGAAAGAAACTAATACTCCCCTGATTAGCTCGGTAGGATCCGTGTGAATTAGTGGTTAAATTCTTCTTCAAGAAGAATGTATGCGTGAAAAGCTCCATCCAATCTTATGTATCTTCTTCTTGATAAATAAAACCTGCACACTTAAGAAAATAGACAAAACATTCGCGTAAAATCGGTGGTAAAACTATATATGACTCAACTATACTAGGATATAATGCTTGTGGAATGGATGTTTACAGGTTTTCTGGAAAATTAAGACCTGAGAAATTCCAAAAATTTAAAAGTAGCACAGAAAACGAGAGAAAATAAGATAAGTTGTTTCTGCTCCTCTTGACGCCGTCAGGTTGCAATCCTGATCCCATCAGGTTATCCTGACAGAAAATGGTTAGTTGCGTTTTTCTGGAAAAATTCTGGAGAAATTACATCTTTAGAATCTGGAAAAAGTCCTGCAAAACATCCATTATGACTCGATACAAGAATTTGACTCTAACAAACACACATATATATCTTTTTCAAGAATTGTAATTCTCATGTTCACGCTCTTTTAAAAACTTGTGTAATCTTCCCTACATTTATCCTTTTTGTAAAATATCTTTATATGTAATTAAGACGAGGTTAAAGACAAAATAAAGCATTTTCACAAATTCAAACATGAGAATAAACAATCAATGAAAAGATATATGACACACAAACAAGCAAACAATTAAGCATGGGTTGCCTCCCACGAAGCGCTTTTCTTTATTTATGAGTCTTGTAGCTAGACTCGAAGTTGTGCTCCTACGTACCATTGTAAGTAAGCTTATCCTCGAGAATGTCATAAGGATCAAACTTATTATTTAAGTTTCTAGTGGTACGCTTAGTTCGGTATGCCTTTTCAAACTTTTCTCCATCTGGGTCATTGATCGTCATCCTAATGTGCCATTCTCCATTACCATCACTAGGTGGTCTATCCCAATTCCACTTATGCTTAGGCTTCTCACTCTCAACTTTCCACTTATTCATGATAAGATTAACGTGCAAGCTTCCTAGGAACTCGGTCATCTTCCTAAATACGAAGGCGTCCTCGAACGGGTTCACTTCTATATCCCTAGCCAATTCTTGGTCATGGAAATTTGAATTACTAACAAAGGCCTCTTCTAGATAGAAAGTTTGTTGGGGACCTATGAAATCTTTATTAATCCAAGGTCCATATCTAGATGGCGTTCTATCTAACATGATCTCGTAGGGAATTTCTTCCTCTTTGTAGTAGATATGCTTCTTGACATCGTAAATTGACCTAGCATTCCCTTCTCCTACCACTATTTTAGACATCTTACAATCAATGATGGTACTAGCGGTAGCTAAGAATCCCCTTCCTACTAATAATGGGCATGTCGGGTCCTTATTCATGTCTAGCACATGGAAATCCGCCAAAAGAGTCAATTCTCCTACGTGTACTACCATGTATTTTATTATCCCTACCGGATATGCAATATTACCGTCCGCTAGACCTAAGATGGTTTCCGTTGGCTCTATCTTACCTAGGTTAAGGCTTCTATGGAGTGACAACGGAAGAAGATTGATGCTCGATCCTAAGTCGGCTAAAGTGTCGAAAGGTTTGGAGTTTCCACGCCTACATGGAAGAACGGATAGCCCGGAATCATCTAACTTCTTAGGTAACTTATTTTGCACAAATGCGGACCCACGTTCTCCTAGTTTTAGTTCTCGCTCATATTTTTCTTTTGAATCATTGTAATAAGGTGCATGAGCCAAGACTTGAAGAACCGGTTTTTCTTGGTGGAGTTCCTTGTACTAATCCTCTAGATTAGGTTTGGGTTCTCGGTTGACGGGTTTCTCAAGAGTTGGTTGTACCAATGGTTCGGGTCATTGGTTCTTCATGAGGGATCGCTTGGAACCCGTGTTGATGGCGTTAACCGGATGAACTTTCGGGTGTGAAGGACATGGATATTCACTTTCCCAAGGTGAGCAAGAACATGAAGTCGATGAAATCGAATTCACTTTTGGGTTCTTTATAGTGTCACTTGGTAGTGCTCCAATTTCCCGGTCATTGAAGGCTTTTAAGAGGGCGTTGAGCTTGTTTGTCATCTCGCTTTGTCGTTGCTTGAAATCGTCTTCAAGCTTACTCAATCGAGTTTCTTGAGATGACATGAATCTTGACACAATTGCCTCAAGACTAGTGGAGTTCCCGGTGTTTGGAGGGTTGAACCTATTAGGTGGACTAGATGAGCTTTGGGGTGGGTTTGAATTTTGGTTCCACTTAAGGTTAGGGTGATTCCTCTATGGGGGGTTGTAGGAGTTTCCTAAGTTGTTTTGTTCGGGCTTAAAAGTGTACCACTTCTCTCCCGCTCCGTCGGTACGCATGGAGGCGCAGTCCGCAAAAGCCTGTTCGGGGAGTCTTGTGCAATCACGAGTGTCATGGGGACCACTACACAACTCACAAGGTAGAGTGATTTTGTTTACTGGATGTGAAGACTTAGGATTTTTGTAAGAGCTCATTAGGAATTTGACTTGATCTTCAAGTTCGAGCATCCTACGGTCGGAAGGTTGTGAGTCAATGGGAGGCAAGGAGATTGCCTTTACGGTTTTGGGCGACTCACGGGGGTCATTCCAACTTTCATTGTCATAGAGAGCAAGGTCCTCAATTATACCCCACGATTCTTCCGCGGTGAGATCACTAAGTATACCACCAGCCGCTTGGTCGATGGATCGCTTAGTTAAGGAGTTGACATGATCATAAAAGATTTGGACTTGAAGCGAAAGATCAATGCCGTGATGAGGGACTTTATGGAGCAAGTCCTTGAATCGAGTCCAGGCTTCATAGAGAGATTCACCTTGACGTTGTTGGAACATCAAGATTTCATTCCTAAGCTTAGTAGTTCTCCCCGGTGGGAAAAATTGGGCAAGGAAACGAGTAGTGAGATCATTCCAACTTGAGATGGAGTTGGCGGGAAGTCGCTCAAGCCAATTACTAGCTTGGTCCCGTAGAGAGAATTGGAAGAGATGCAAGTGCGTGGTCTCCCGAGTAGTAGCATCAAGGTCGATGGAATCGACGATTTTAAGGAAATCCTTAAGATGCTTATTAGGATCTTCGGAACGAAGTCCATGGTATGCACATCCATTTTGCACCAACCGGATGGTGTCAGATCGAAGGGCCGTAGTTTGAGCTTGATCGGGGAGCTCAATGGTGTTCCTATAGCCTAGGTTGCTTGGTCTTGAGTATTCACCAAGAGTGCGGCCTCTTGCCGGGTCATTTGGTGGTGGGTTGATGAGTGGTGGTTGATTATCACCTTCCATGATGAAAAGTGATAGGATTCTCGAACAAAGGTCACGAAGAAGGGGGACAGACTACGAGGAAGCTAAAAATGAGAAAAAATCTTACTTGATAGGAATCAAGAAAGGGAACCTAAATAAGGTGGACTCCTAACTAGCTATTCTATTCCCCGGCAGCGGCGGCAAATACTTGATACGCGTACAACGAGCGTTCGGGGTCAAAGGAAACTTCCTTTTCTTCGAGCAAGTTTTTCAACCACCTAGGCAGTGAACCTAATCGTTGTCGTGTAGTATTAGGGTAAGCCTCGGGATTGATATCGTTCTCTAGGGGAATAGGAATGCTAGTGAGAAATTACTACACTAAGGTTGAGGTTGAGGAAGATTATTTTTTATCTTTTTTATATTTTTTAGAAAATTGAAAGGTACGAATCTCGGGGTATTGGATTTAGGGGGTGGTATTTCTACCGATTACTCTACTATTACCTATTCTAATTATCTAATTAACTAATCTAAGGGGTAGTCTATGTCCTAGATGCTATTACTCCCTAGTTATCTTTTATTGATGGTTGAATTGTCACGTCCTTATTCTTAACGCGTTGTGTCTTCTAAGGTCATAGGGTATGCTTTTTTCCCTAACTCTTTGAGGATACCTTAAGGTTATTGCCTACAAAATCTCTAGGATTCATAAACTAACTCTAAGGTTATCTTTGGATTTTTAGCCTACAATAACTCTAGGCGATTATAAACTAATGTTCACAAAGATTACTCAAGCATTAAAAACACAACGATGGCCTATTGCAATCCTAAGCCAATTACAATTAAGAAAAGAGACAACCAATCAATGTTCAATAACTAGGTTTCATAGATCTAAGCAAACACACAAGTAAATTAGCCGGACATGGTAAACATGCAAGCATACACACATACAATTAAAGACATAATAAAATCAATGAAGTAAATTACTTATCTTGATGTACAATAGGGTATGAGAACCCTAAGATACTACCCAAGACAAACCAAAATCGTTTTAGGGTTTTACTCTACAATTCTACCTCTCTAAAAGTCTGAAAATTCGAATTCTATATATATAGTTACAACTGCGACGACGTCACTCTTTAATTTTGACGCCGTCGGATCGCCGCCATTAGGGTTTCGTCTTGACCAAGTCAACTTTGTGTTGGCATCACGTTGTAATTGTGACACCGTCGGCTTCATCTTCTGACGCCGTCTGAATCTGGATCTAGGTCGTCTGAGTTGTGACCCCCTACTCTTTAAAGCCTGGCGCCGTCAAGTACAAAATAGCAATTTCACTCCTGAGCCATCACAATTAGAGGGACGGCGTCGCCTTTTAAATGTGACGCCGTCGGGTGCATTTCCAGCAGCTTGAGTGACTTGATCTTGACTTTAGCCATATTCTTCGCATATTCACACCTTTTCGTCCAAATAAGCATCATTCCAGCATTTTGCCTTCAAGAGACCTAAAAAGTGAAAAGGAACAAAATTAAGCAGTAACGGATATAAAAGTGGTCGATTAAGGGCTTAAATGACCCCTCAAAATTTTACCTTTTAAATCCTTATCATCGGTTAAGGTCTAATATAATTAGGTTAAAAAAATATGTCAAAATTTTAAAAATGGCATAATTTTTTTGTTGGGTTCAGTGAATACCCAAACCCATTAAATCTAGGATTTGAATAGAAAATACCCTAAGTGTTTAGTCCCTTAAACACTAACAAGTCACTGAGTGCATAGTCACTCAGTGAGGTATCTTCAGGATACTCAGTAAAAGACAAAGAAGAAGTCTCTCAACTCAGTAAGGCGGAACTTAAGGGGTGAAGACTGAGTCAAGAAGAAGATGGTGGATTCAGTGAGTGATGACAATATGATAACGCTACACGCGTCGTTCGGGGTCAAAGGAACTTCCTTTTCTTCGAGCAAGTTTTATAACACCCTAGGCAGTGAACCTAATCGTTGTAGTGTAGTATTAGGGTAAGCCACGGGTATTGATATCGTTCTCTAGGGGAATAGGAATGCTAACGAGAAGTTACTACGCTAAGGTTGGGGTTGAGGAAGATTATTTTTTTATCTTTTTATGTTTTTTTAGGAATTAGAAAGGTACGAATCTCGGGGTTTGGATTTGGGGGTTGGTATTTCTACCGATTACTCTACTTATCTAATTATCTAGTCTAAGGTGTATGTAGTCTATGTCTAATAATTATGTGCTCGTATGATGGTTTAAAGATATGTTCACTTAGGTTTTATTACTCCTTAATTATCTCCAATTGATGTTTGAATTGTCACATCCTTATTCTTAATCGCGTTGTGTGTCTAAAGTCGTAGGGTATGCGTTTGTCCCTAACTCTTTGAAACTACCAAAGGGTCTCGTCTACAAAATCTCTAGGAATTATAAACTCTAACTCTAAGGTACTCTTTGGATGGTTTAGCCTACAACTACTCTACGTGTTATAGTCTAAGGTTCACAAAGATTAATCAAGCATTAACTACACAACAAATGACCTATCGCATTACTAGATCATTAACAATTAAGATAAGAGACAACCAATCAATATTCAATAATTAAGTTTCATATTCCCTAAGCAAACACACAAGTAAATTAGCCGGACATGGAGAACATGCAAGCATACACACAAATAATTGAAGACATAATTGAATTAATGAAGTAAAACACTTATCTTGGTGTAAAATAGGGTTTGGAACCCTAAAATACTGTACCAGACAGCCTTGGTTCGGTTTAGGTTTTTAATCAAAAAGACTACACACTAAAACTGAAAAATTCGGATTCTATATATAAGATTACAATCGCGACGGCGTCACCTTATGATTTGTGACGCCGTCGGGTCGCCGTCATTAGGGTTTCGTCTTGGCCACGTTAGTCTTGCGACGGCGTCACCTTATGCTTGTGACACCGTCCCCTTCAGTCTTTGACGCCGTCTGGATCAAATCTAGGCCGTATGAGTTGCGACGACCTACTCTTTTAAAGCTTGACACCGTCACTTGAAAATAAGAAATTTGGCTACTGAGCCGTCACAGAAGTGCTCTGACGGCGTCGCAATTAACACCTGATGCCGTCCCCTTGTATTTCAACAGCTTGAGTGTCTCGATTCTTGACTTTGGCCATTTTCTTCAAATGTCCGCGCCTTTTCGTCCAAATAAGTGCCATTCCAGCAATTTGCCTTCAAGAGACCTAAAAAGTGAAAAGGAACGATATTAAGTAATAACGGATACAAAAGTGATCAAATAAGGGCTTAAACGACCCCTCAAAAAGGTACAATTTAAAACCTTATCAAATATCCCTACACTTGGTATTTGCTTGTCCTCAAGCAAATGTGCTTTTAGCTAATTAATTTATAAGTTAGGGGTCATGAAGCATTGGTTTAGAACAATCCACAACACATATAAGCCTCGCAAAAGTCATAACAAGCACGGAAATTACATACTAGCACCTCACATGGGGTGTTTGGGTACTCACATCTCTCGGGTGTATATGAAATATAACAAGTTGGAAATGGAAGATAAACACTCATTAACCGGTCCTAGTACATAGATTACCATAGGCCTTAGAATAGATCAAACCTCCATCGCTTTGGCGTAAGCACCTAGGAAAGACTATCAAAGAGGTCTTTAAAAGGTTGTAATGTTAGGCTTACGGTAGGGAAACAAAGGGTTTGGTGGGATAAGCTATTTAGTGGTGGCAAGTCAAAAATCTTTATGTTACAAGCATATGAAGAACGGCGTTGCTAAGCCAAGACTCGACACTCTAAACTCTAGATAACTGAAACAAACAAACATAAATTTAAAGGATAGATGTAGGATGGTAGCCCATATGTTTTTTTTTTTTTTTTTTTTTTCATACACTTTTACTCTACCATCCTCTACGGTAATATCAAAATGATAGGGATTTATAGGCACATCCCTACACTTGAGTTTTTATTACTCTAACACTAATTTGACCCGAATTGAAAAGATCGAAACACTTGGAGTTCATTATTACGCAAATAAGGGAATTTAATGTTCCCTTCTAGTCATTTCATAAACTTTAACTTTTCCCATGAGTCCCAATCGTCCCAAAACTGTGTACAAAGGATATGACTCGACTTAGCAACTCATGCAAGCAACTAGATAATTGAACTAAGGGTTTAGGGTGATAACAATAATGCACTAAAAGTGAGTGCATACAAGGTAGGCTAAGGCGATTTGGGTGTACATTTGGGGGTGGGGTGTAAACAATGCTCTTCATTGATATTCCGGAAAAACCGAAACATCACGAGAACCGCGAAAAAGATAGGCTCTGAGGGGTTAACTAGGGGTATCGTGTACTAAAGATGAGTACAACGCAAAGGTGTGGGGGAATTACTCAACCGATGTGGAAGAAGTAATTATATTACGGGTATCAAACAAGGGTTATCCTAATGCCTCTTATCATTTAGTTATTCCTAACTACACAAGTGTAGTCTTACTAGCGATCTCGGGATGCATCACAAAACAAGTTCTAGAATCTAATATACTACCGGTTCACACTCTAAGCATTAAAGATGAATGCTTTAATTCCTACTAATCTAAGAGTGATCCTCACATTTTGGGTGGAATTTAGGTGGTAAAGGGTTTTTTTGTGCTAGTCATGCAACTTCCTATCCGTGAGACGCTTTTGTTAAGACTAATGGCCCACTCCTATATGTCATGAAAATTTTTAAATTTGGTGCCAAAATTACCCTAACCGACATTTTCTCATGGTTTATTACACAAATACAATTGGACAAAGCAAATAATCAAGGATAAGCATAGTTTCAAAGTTCCCGTTTTATTTTCCCTCCCTACACTTAAACTGAACATTGTCCCCAATGTTCCCCAAAAGTATTAAAGTTATGATAATGGAAGGTAATTAAAAACGAAAGAAACTAATACTCCCCTGATTAGCTCGGCAAGATCCGTGTAAAGTGGTGGTTAAATCCTTTTCAAGAAGAATGTATACGTGAAAAGCTCCTTCCAATCTTTTGTATCTTCTTCTTAATAAATTAAACCTGAACACTTGAAGAAAACAAACGAAACCTTCGCGTAAAATCGGCGGTAATAATATATATAAGACTACTAAACTAGGATATAATGCTTGTGGAATGGATATTTACAGAATTTCTGGAAAATTAAGACCTGGAAAATTCTAAAAAAATTATAAGTAGCTCAGAAAACGAGAAAAACGTAATCTGTTGTTTTTACTCCTTCCTGACGCCATCAGGTTGCAATCCTGACGCCGTCAGGTTATCCTGACAAAAACTGGTCTGCGATTTTCTGGAAAAAATTCAGGAAAATTTACATCTTTAGAATCTGGAAAAATTTCTACAAAACATCCATTATGACTCGATACAAGCATTTGACTCGAACAAACACACATATATATCTTTTAATTAATTGCAATTCTCATGTTCACGTTTCTTTTGAAAACGTATGTAATCCTCCCTACACTTATCCTTTATGTAAAATACCTTTATATGCAACTAAGACGAGGTTAAAAACAAAATAAAGCATTTTTAAAAATTTAAACATGAGAATAAACAATCAATAAAAGATATATGACACTAACAAGCAAACAATTAAGCATGGGTTGCGTTCCACGAAGCGCTTTTCTTTATTTATGAGTCTTGTAGCTAGACTCGTAGTCGTGCCCCTACGTACCGATATAAGTAAGCCTATCCTTAACAATGTCATAAGGATCAAACTTATCATTTAAGTTCCTAGTAGTACGTTCGGTTCGATATGCCTTTTCAAACTTCTCTCCATCGGGATCATAGATCGTTATCCTAATGTGCCACTCTCCATTACCATCACTAGGCGGTCTATCCCAATCCCACTTATGTTTAGGCTTCTCAATTTTCCACTTATTCATGACAAGGTTGACGGGCAAACTTCTTAGGAACTCGGTCATCTTCCTAAATACTAAGGCGTCCTCTAACGGGTTCACTTCCATGTCCCTAGCCATTTCTTTTTTATGGAACGTTGCTTTACTAGCAAAGGCTTCATCTAAGTAAAAAGGTCATTGGGGACCTATGAGGTTCTTATCTATCCAAGGTCCATATCTAGAAGGTGCTCTATCCAACCTAATCTCATGTGGGATTTCCTCTTCTTTGTAGTACGTATGCTTTTTGACATCATAAATTGACCTAGCACTCCCCTCTCCTACCACTATCTTGGACATCTTACAATCGATGATGGCACTAGCGGTAGCTAAGAATCCTCTTCCTACTAGTAATGGGCATGTCGGGTCCTTATTCATGTCTAGCACATGGAAGTCGGCCAAAAGAGTCAACTCTCCCACGTGTACTACCATGTCTTTTATTATCCCTACCGGATATGCAACACTACCGTCCGGTAGACCTAAGATGGTTTCCGTTGGTTCTATTTTACCTAAGTTAAGGCTTCTATGGAGGGACAATGGGACAAGATTGATGCATGATCCTAAGTCGGCTAGAGCATCGAGAGGTTTGGAAGTTCCAAGCCTACATGGAAGAGTAAATAGCCCGGGATCGTCCAACTTCTTAGGTAGATTATTTCGCACAAAAGTGGACCCATGTTTTCCAAGTTTAAGTTCTAACTCATATTTTTCTTTTAAAGCATTATAATAAGGTGCATGAGCTAAGACTTCAAGAACCGGTTTTTCTTGATGGAGTTCCTTGTACTCCTCCTCTAGATTAGGCTTAGGTTCTTGGTTGACGGGTTTCTCAAGAGTAGGCTCTACCAATGGTGCAGGGCCTTGGTACCTCATTTTGGATGGCTTGGAACCCTTGTTGATAGCATTTACCGAGTGAACCGTTAGGTGTGAGGGACATGGATGTGCACTCTCCCATGGTGAAGTCGACGAAATCGAATTCACTTTTGGGTTCCTTATAGTATCACTTGGGAGTGCTCCAATTTCCCATTCAGTAAAGGCTTTTAAGAGGGCATCAAGCTTATTTGTCATCTCGCTTTGTCTTCGCTTAAAATCGGCTTCAAGCTTAGTCAATCGAGTCTCTTGAGATGACATGAATCTAGATGCAATTGCCTCAAGATTAGTGGGGTTCCCAGTGTTTAGAGAATTGAACCTATTAGGTGGACTAGATGAGCTTTGGGGTGTGCTTGAGTTTTGGTTCCACTTAAGGTTAGGGTGATTTCTCCATGAGGGGTTGTAAGAGTTTCCTAAGTTGTTTTTTTCGGGCTTGAAAGTGTACCACTTCTCTCCCGCTCCGTCGGTACGCATGGAGGCGTAGTCCGCAAAAGCTTGTTTGGGGAGTCTTGTGCAATCACGAGTGTCATGGGGACCACTACATAACTCACAAGGAAGAGTGATTTTATTCACTTGATGTGAAGACTTAGGATTTTCGTAGGAACTCATTAGGAATTTAATTTGATCTTCAAGTTCGATAATCCTACGGTCGGAAGATTGTGAGTCAATTGGAGGCAAGGAGATTGCCTTAACGGTTTTGGGCAACTCACGGGGGTCATTCCAACTTTCGTTGTCATAGAGAGCAAGGTCCTCTATTATACCCCATGATTCTTCCACGGTGAGATCACTAAGTTTTCCACCGGCCGCTTGGTCAATGGATCGCTTGGTGGGGAAGTTGACATGATCATAGAAAAGTTGGACTTGGAGCCAAAGATCAATGCCGTGATGAGGGACTTTATGAAGTAGGTCCTTGAATCGAGTCCTTGCTTCGTAGAGAGATTCACCTTGACGTTGTTTGAACATCAAGATGTCATTCCTAAGTTTAGTGGTTCTCCCCGGTGGGAAAAATTGAGCAAGGAAGCGAGAGGTGAGATCATCCCAACTTGAGATGGAGCCGGCGGGAAGTCGCTCAAGCCAATTACTAGCTTGGTCCCGTAGAGAGAATTGGAAGAGATGCAGACGCGTAGTCTCCCGAGTAGTAGCATCAAGGTCGATGGAATCGACAATTTTAAGGAAATCCCTAAGATGCTGATTAGGATCTTCGGAACGAAGTCCATGGAATGCACATCCGTTTTGCACTAACCGGATGGTGTCGGATCGCAGGGCCGTAGTTTGGGCTTGATCGGGAAGCTCAATGGTGTTTCTATAACCTAGGTTGCTTGGTCTCGAGTATTCACCAAGAGTACGGGCTCTTGGCGGGTCATTTGGTGGTAGGTTGATGAATGGTGGTTGGTTATCACCTTCCATGATGAAAAGTGATGGGATTGCGAACAAAGGTCACGAAGAAGGAGGATAGACTACGAGAAAGCTAAAAATGAGAAAAAATTTTACTTGATAGGAATAAAGCAAAGAAACCTAAACGAGGTGGACTACTAACTAGCTATTCTATTCCCCGGCAGCGGCGCCAAAAACTTGATAACGCTACATGCGTCATTCAGGGTCAAAGGAACTTCCTTTTCTTCGAGCAAGTTTTATAACACCCTAGGCAGTGAACCTAATCGTTGTAGTGTAGTATTAGGGTAAGCCACGGGTATTGATATCGTTCTCTAGGGGAATAGGAATGCTAGCGAGAAGTTACTAAGCTAAGGTTGGGGTTGAGGAAGATTGTTTTTTATCTTTTTATGTTTTTTTAGGAATTAGAAAGGTACGAATCTCGGGGTTTGGATTTGGGGGTTGGTTATTCTACCGATTACTCTACTTATCTAATTATCTAGTCTAAGGTGTATGTAGTCTATGTCTAATTATTGTGTGCTCGTATGATGGTTTAAAGATGTGTTCACTTCGGTTTTATTACTCCTTAACTATCTCCTATTGATGGTTGAATTGTCACGTCCTTATTCTTAATCGCGTTGTGTGTCTAAAGTCGTAGGGTATGCATTTGTCCCTAACTCTTTGAAACTACCAAAGGGTCTCGTCTACTCTTTGGATGGTTTAGCCTACAACTACTCTAGGTGTTATAGTCTAAGGTTCACAAAGATTAATCAAGCATTAACTACACAACGAATGACCTATCGCATTACTAGATCATTAACAATTAAGATAAGAGACAACCAATCAATATTCAATAATTAAGTTTCATATTCCCTAAGCAAACACACAAGTAAATTAGCCGGACATGGAGAACATGCAAGCATACACACAAATAATTGAAGACATAATTGAATTAATGAAGTAAAACACTTATCTTGGTGTAAGATAGGGTTTGGAACCCTAAAATATTGTACCAGACAACCTTGGTTCAGTTTAGGTTTTTACTCCAAAAGACTACACACTAAAACTGAAAAATTCAGATTCTATATATAAGATTGCAATCGTGACGGCGTCACCTTATGATTTGTGACGCCGTCGGGTCACCGTCATTAGGGTTTCGTCTTGGCCACGTTAGTCTTGCGACGGTGTCACCTTATGCTTGTGACGCCGTCCCCTTCAGTCTCTGACGCCGTCTGGATCCAATCTAGGCCGTCTGAGTTGCGACGGCCTACTCTTTTCAAGCCTGACACCGTCACTTGAAAATAAGAAATTTGGCTACTGAGCTGTCACAGAAGTGCTCTGACGGCGTCACAATTAACACCTGACGCCGTCCCCTTGTATTTCAGCAGCTTGAGTGTCTTGATTCTTGACTTTGGCCATTTTCTTCGTATATCCGCGCCTTTTCGTCCAAATAAGTGTCATTCCAGCAATTTTCCTTCAAGAGACCTAAAAAGTGAAAAGGAACGATATTAAGTAATAGCGGATACAAAAGTGATCAAATAAGGGCTTAAACGACCCCTCAAAAAGGTACATTTTAAAACCTTATCACAATAACTCACTGAATCTCGAAACTCCTCACCATCTACTACCACTGAAGACAAACTAAAGACGAAGACTGAAGGCTATGAAGACTGAAGAATGAGCAGGACAAGGCGGGATAAGTTTGAAATGGATAAGACGAAGTCCTTATCAACCAAAGTCAAACTTTCCCTGAATCACTAACTACCAGGCTCAGTGTCATCACTGACTAGAAGAAAGTAGCCTTGTCACTTACCTTAAATAGCAAATGTAAACAGAGACAAAATACATCAGTATTTTGTCTTCTGTAACCTGTCAGTTTGTCCTCTAGGATAGAGTTAAAAACCATACTTGTATAAATAGCATAAGAGTTGGAGTGGAAGGTTTTTCAGCTTGTGGATTAATTGTAAAACACACACATAAGCCATCTTTCACTTCTCTAAATACAACTCTATCCCTGAGATAGCTTAGTGGTACCTTTGTAGTTGTGCTGCGACTTAGCCTGAGCTAAGTGAGGAGATACCATACTTTGTCATTTCAATCCCAAGTACTATTCCGCAAGTACTTGGGTAATGTATTCTTTTTGATTTGTTTCTAATAAAGAATATATAAGTTGAAAATTAATCAGTGTGTTTTTACTTGCTTCTTTTTAGTCATTATTCACAATCACTTGTTTTAAATTGTTTTTATTTTTTTTATACGATTGTGAAACGGGAACAACAAGTGGTATCAGAGCAAGCTGATTATAAAACCCTTTTAAGCCGCTCAAAAATGTTTTTAAATCAGGATCCTAATGGCTGAAATTGATGTACCCCAACTTGTTGACAAAAAGGGTAGAACTTATTCAGCTGTTTCCCCTCAACTCGAAGTTGGTAAATTTAACAAATGGAAAAAGTGAATGCTTTGCTATTTGACTGGGATAGAACCTTAATACATTAAGTGTATTAATGAAGGTCCATTTATCCCAAAGACTGCTGAAGGTTTGCCTAAACCTGAAGCACAGTGGACTCAGGACGAGAGGAGAGTGGTCAACCAGGACCAAAGGCTCAAAAGCATCATCATATCTTGTCTTCCTGATGATGTTATGGAGTCTGTTATAAGCTGTACTGCAGCTAAACAAACCTGGGATGACCTGGTCCACAGTCATGAAGGTCTCTCAGATACCAAGGAGAATAGGATTATGGACCTGAAACTTTAGTATAACACCTTCAGGGCTAAGGACTCAGAAACTTTGTCTCAAACTTACACCCGGTACAAAACTTTGTTAAATGAACTGTCAAATGATGGTGTTAAGTTGTCCAAACATGAAATCAATGTTGGTTTTGTCAATAGTCTCCTTGAGAAGTGGTTGAACTTCTCTCATGGACTTAGGAATGCAAATCATATCCAGAATCTTGAACTTCCTGAAATATATGGGAAATGTTTCTATGAGGAAAACCTCATCAACAGACGATACCCTGACTTGAAGAAGTCTCAGGAAGTCAAGAAGTCCCTGGCCACCACTTCAACAACAATTTCTATTGCTTTTTATTCTAACAGTGTGGTTCAGGATTTTCATGAAAATTCAGATGATGAGCCTGATGAGAGATCAAGCGAGGAGTACCTAAATGACATGAACATCGAATTTCAGGAAAGGGCACTCCTTGCTAACTCTAGAAGGTTTATAAAAAGAAATAAAGGTTTTTCTAATGCTAAAGCTAATGAGGACACTGAGTGCTTTAAGTGTCACAAAAGAGGTCATTTTGCCAAAGACTGTTTTTCAAAAATAATTTCTGAACCCTCTTACAAACCCTCAAGGTCAAACCAGTTCTTGGGCTTTAGCAAATTTCAACCAAAAATCTATCAGTCTCATCAAAATTTTCAAAACAAAACTGTTGATTTTGAAGCCAAGTATAGAAAAGCCAAAGCTAAGCTAGCACTGCTTGAGGCCACACCCTCAGAAACAACAAACAATGTTAAATCTGTACAGGGTAAAAACAAGGGCCTTGTTGCTGAAGTCTTCGACTGGGATGAAGAGCCAGTCTCCTCAGACGATGAAATGGTGCAAGTCAGTGCACTGATGGCTCTCTCAGAAGAGGACAAGCTAGCTGTTGGAAAGAATCATGCTAGGAATGGAGAATGGGTCAACATCAAGCCAATTTGGCATCTAGATAGTGGATGTTCAAGAAGCATGACTGGTGTAAAGGAGTATCTGCACAAGTATGTAAAGGAACCAGGACCCAAGGTTGTATTTGGTGATAACTCATCATGTCCCACTGAGGGTTATGGTTCAGTAAACTGTAATGGAATAGTTTTCTCTAGGATAGCTTATCTTAATGGTCAAAAATACAATCTCATCAGTGTCAGTCAATTATGTGATGCAAAGTACATTGTGAAATTCAATGACAAACAAGGCACCATTTTCAATGCCAACAAAGAAGTTGTTTTGATAGCTCCTAGGAGAGATGATGTTTATGTGTTAGACATGTCAACACTCTCTCAAGATGGAACTTGTCTCTTTGCCAAAGCCACTGAAACTGTCAACTGGCTGTGGCACAAGAGACTCTCTCACTTAAACTTCAAAAACATAAACAACTTGGCAAAGCAGAACAAAGTCCTTGGTTTACCATCACTGGTTTTTGCTAAAGACAAACCCTCCTCAGCATGTGAAAAAGGAAAACACCACAGAGCATCATTCAAAACAAAACAAAATTTCTCTATCAAAAGTTGCCTTCACCTCCTGCATATGGATCTCTTTGGACCAGTCAGTCCTAGATCAATCCAGCATGAGAAGTATACACTTCTCATGGTTGATGAGTTTTCAAGATACACTTGGGTGTACTTTCTTTCCAAAAAGAGTCAGGCAGCTAAAACCAAAATGTCATTCATCAGGAAGATTGAAAATAAGAATGACATTACTGTGAAACAAATCAGAACTGACAATGGTACTGAGTTCAGAAATCAAGAGCTTGAGAATTTTTGTGATGAAAAGGGAATTTCCTAAAAATTTTCATCTCCTTACACCCCTGAACAAAATGGGGTAGCTGAAAGAAAAACCAGAACTCTCATTGAGGCTGCCAGAACTATGTTAAATGGCTCAGCACTCTCAAAGCACTTATAGACTGAAGCAATCAAAACAGCCTGTTACACTCAAAACAGGTCAATCATTGTCAAAAGACATAAAAAACCCCATATGAGATCTTCAAAGGAAGACTTCTTGATATCAGCTACTTTCATGTGTTTGGGTGTCCTATGTTCATTCACAATCACAATGATCACTTAGGCAAATTTGATACAAAGGCTGATGATGGATATTTCTTGGGTTACTCACTGATCTCTAAAGCCTTCAGGGTGTTTAACACCAAAAGACAACAAGTTGAGGAAACATTTCATGCCACCTTTGATGAAAGTTCATAAAGCATCAGATTCACCAATACCTCAGTGTTGGAAATAGGAATTGATGACTCTTCAAGATACCCTCCTGATGAGTTCCACACTAAAATCAATTCCTCATATCAAGTTGATGCTGATATCTCATACTATGTCTTACCCCATAACCTTCCTCAACCAACAATCAGTGAATTCATTGATGACCAATCAGTCCCTACTGGGATAGGTAACACTGAACCTAATGTTCAGGAACCTGTGATTCAAGAACCCCAACCTGAACAAAGCAGCTCAACAGACGATCTAAATGATTCTGTGGCTCCTGCACCTGAACTCACTCCTGAGTTTCCTATGACCTCTTCAAGCTCAGATCCTAGACCACAAAGTAAGCGGACAAGATCTCAGGACATTGAGCTTGTAAACATCATTGGTGAACCCACAGAAGGCATGCTCACTAGAAGCATGGCTGCTAAGTTAACAGCTGCTTCAGACAATGAATGTCTATATGCTGATTTTCTATCAGAGATAGAACCCAAAAGTGTCACTGAAGCTCTAAAACATCCAATCTGGGTTCAGGCCATGCAAGAAGAACTTCAACAGTTTGATAAAAACAAGGTCATGACCTTGATCAAATGTCCTCAGGATGTCATTGTCATAGGAATGAAGTGGGTTTTCAGAAACAAAACTGATGAAAATGGCACTGTCATTAAAAACAAAGCCAGACTTGTAGCCAAAGGTTACAGTCAACAAGAAGGCATTGACTATGATGAGACATTTGCTCCTGTTGCAAGAATGGAAGCCATCAGGATCTTCCTTGCATTTGCAACTTACATGAACTTCAAAGTTTACCAAATGGATGTGAAAAGTGCATTCCTGAATGGTGAACTCAAGGAAGATGTGTATGTTCAGCAACCTCCTGGCTTTGAGAGTAGTGAATTCCCTGACTATGTCTGCAAGCTTGACAAAGCCCTATATGGACTTAAACAAGCTCCCAGAGCATGGTATGAAACTCTCTCAGCCTTCCTGATTCAAAAAAAGTTTGTCAGAGGAAAGATAGATAACACACTGTTTATCTATTGGGACAAAACAAGATGTGATACTGGTCCAAGTGTATGTTGATGACATCATCTTTGGCTTAACAAATTATACTCTTTGCAAACAGTTTGAAAAACTGATGACAAAGAAATTTGAAATGAGCATGATGGGTGAATCACTTACTTCCTTGGACTACAAATCAGGCAAACTGACAAAGGAATCTCCATCAGTCAAGAGAAGTATACCAGAAATCTCTGGAAGAAATATGAGATCTATGACTGTGCTTCAGTGAAGACACCAATGGTCCCTCCTAACAACCTTGGACCTGATCTCACTGGCAAATCAGTCAATCAAACTCATTTCAGGGGAATTGTAGGATCACTGATGTATCTAAGTGCTTCCAGACCTGACATACAATTCTCAGTATGTCTAATAGCTAGATATCAGTCCAATCCTAAAGAATCCCATCTTACTGCAGCCATAAGAATCCTCAGATACCTAAAGGGAACTCCAAGCCTTGGACTTTATTATCCAAAATGTTCAGGGTTTGACCTCAAAGGGTATTCTGACTCTGATTCTGCAGGCTGCAACATGGACAGGAAAAGTACCTCAGGGTCCTGTCAATTTCTCGGAGGAAAGCTGGTTTGTTGGAGTGCTTAAAAGCAACAATCAGTGGTTATGTCTTCAGCTGAAGCTGAATATGTGGCTACTGCAGGATGTTGTGCCAATGTGCTATGGATGAAAAGCAACTCACTGACTATGACATCAATTACAAAATGGTACCCATCTTCTGTGACAACACCAGTGCTATTGCAATCTCCAGCAACCTTGTCCTCCATGAAAGAACCAAACACATTGATATCAGATATCATTTCATCAGGGACCACATCATGAAAGGAGACATAGAACTCCACTTCATCCCTACTGAATATCAACTTGCTAATATCTTCACCAAACCCTTGGATGAACCTACCTTCAGGAGACTGAAAGCTGAATTGGGAATGCTCGACATTGTAAGTCAGCAACCTAAAATTCAATCCCAATCTCAGTGAGTTCTCTCTGAAAAGGTTCCAGCTCCTTGAATAAAACCTAAAATAATCTCACTAAATGAGTAAGACTCATTCAGGGACCCTAACAGTGGATATTAAGCATTGAATGAGTAACTAAATGCACCAAGTATTTCAGTTACTTAAATGTCCTAGGTTGATAAACATACAAATTTAATATAGGAATATATGTCTCTATGTCCTTCTGTCAAGGGTCCCTCAAACCTTACCTCATCCCACTTGGCATTAAATGCCTTCTCTCACAACAAATATCCTAAGGATATTTTAATACTGCAAAATGCACTTTTACTGTGCACTGCAACTGTTCCCTAGAAAACCGTGAGAAAAACTGCAGGTAGTGAGTGGTCGCATTAAATGAGGAAAATGAAACGTTTTCAAAACCAACTTTACAAATCCTCACATATGCAAAATCTACCCTTCTCACCACTCTATGAATACCCCTCTCAAAACATTAAAACATACACAAATTATTTTCTGCATCAAAACTCTGCCAAAATCAATTCTCAAACCCAGAAAACTTTGTGTGTTCTTTAAATCCTCAACCAGTTTTCAGTAAAATCTTCTCTGTAAACAATTTACAAAAGGTTTTTCATTACAAAACTCAAGAGACTCAAACCTCTTTGATTGTTCTTGTCAAGAAATTTTTTTTCAAAACCCTAAAATTTTTCTGAATGGAAATGGCAAGAACACAGTCTCTTCAGTTTGCACCTCAGTGGGTAGGCGGTCTAGAAAACATTGAATTCAAAACAAATAATGTTATAGGCAACTTTGAATACCCACATGATGTCCCAGCTTATAAGGGAATCATGAAATTATTACTGAACTGCCCACTAAAACAGGCCTTTACTCAGTCCCCATCTATATCGTACCACAACTTCCTCAGGGAGTTCTGGGCAACTGCAGTGGCCTATGATCCGACACCCTCCACTGATGAGAACATACCAAGACCCCTCAGGGAGTTTCTCATCAGGTTCTCTATTTTAAATGGGCAACAAATTGTCATCCTGGACTTCAAAACTTTTTGTTCATCAACAGGGCTTGACTACAACAAAGGAAAATATGTTCCTCTCCCTGAACCAGCCATTGTAACGGCTGAGTTAGAAAAAATTGCTCTTGATCCAAAACTTTTGGACAAAACCCCAATCACCAAGAACTCCTTTCCCGTGGCTTGGAGGATCCTATTCACATTTGTGATTCAGGTTCTCGGCGGGAACCACTCATCCACTGAACAGATTAATTCTATTCAGTTGATGATGGCCTACTGCTTGATGACTGGTACTAATGTCGACATGGGGGAGATCATTTACAGTGATCTCGTAACCAAGCTACAGAACAAAACTAGGGTGAAATACATTTCATACCCTAGATTTGTTTCTTGTGCTTTGCAAGTGTTACTGGGTTGCAACTACACTCAGGATTTTCAACATGGTGCTTACCAACCACCCTGAGTGCCTCAAATTTTCAAAAGAACCCATCCCTGGTCACTGATATTGAATTGACGGCCCACATGGTTGCTGTAAACAACTAGGCGGATTTCGTATCTCCAAACCCTGCTCCCAATAAGAGAAAGGGGAAGTCTCAGACTGGGACTAAGACTAAACCTAAGTCTCAGGGCCCTGAGACTTCTGGAGCACAGCCCAAAAGGCACAAAAAGCCCAGACTGATAAGACACCCAAGGGAGACCAAGCAACAACCACCCTGGTGACATCGAAGGACACTGATACATCACAGTCAATGCCTTTGGTCCCACAGATTAATCCCCAAGATCCAGAGGGAAACATACAACCTGCTGGTAGGGGAGTGCCTTCCACTCAGCTCGGTGAGGACACTCGCAAAACACAGCTTTTTTCCGAGGGCACAACTATCAGTCCCAAAGACTCAAGGGGAAACAAACAACCCACTGATAGGGATATCACTACCAGCGCTTCTAAGGATGGCACTGGGAATCACCCACCAGTTCTTGAAGGAGCACAGGGGGACAAAGACTCAGAGGGACAAAAACCACCCGCTGATATGGAACCCATCACCACCACTGGTTTACTGACGGTTGCTGAAGTTAATGACATATTGTTCTCTGATGAAGAGCTCGTTGATAGTGAAGAAGAAATACTTTCAGTTGGAGAAGAAATGGACGCTGATGTTTAATCACAGGAACAAGAGCATCAGCCTGATCCACAAGAAACTAAAGAGTCACCGGTTCAACCTGATGGTAATGACTTTGACTCCTCTTCCTCCTGTCCTGAGGAACTGAAAAAGTATGACAACATTCTTCCACTGACTGAAAGGCAGCTTGTTATGTGGATCACAAAGGCTTCAAGGAAGCTATACTCCGATGTTACTGATACTCTCTGAGATCAGCATGTTAAAACTGCTACCAGTTATGCTGATCTAAAGGCTGAAGTGCTCACTACCAATGCCAACACTGACGAGCACAGGGAGCGCATGTATCAACATTTGCACAGACTGGATGAAAACCCTAGTTAAATTTCTCAAGTACTTTCAGGAGTCTCA
This sequence comes from Chrysanthemum seticuspe, assembly GCA_019973895.1. Lineage (NCBI taxonomy): Eukaryota > Viridiplantae > Streptophyta > Magnoliopsida > Asterales > Asteraceae > Chrysanthemum > Chrysanthemum seticuspe. The sequence continues at coordinate 90,528,381 of BPTQ01000002.1, read as the reverse complement.
TACCAAATTGGATGAAATCAGGGATTTTGTTAAAGAAGACCCAACACTTAACTCCAAAGTGCTAGAGGCTACTGAGGTCTACATGAAGAATTCCTCTAGTCTCACTGAACTGATCAATATGCTCAACTTTGTAAATGTTCAGGGTCTTCAGTCTTCAATTCAGTCTCTTCAATCCACACTGGGTTCACTGGATGCTAAAGTTACTGATCTGGCTAAAGCATCTTCTTCTATGGCTTGGAATCTTAGGCCTAGAATGACCGTACTGGAATTATCTCAGACCACTCTTGCTGAAAAGGTCACCAGTCTTCAACAAGATACATCCGACATCAAGACCATGGTCTCGGAGATATATCAAGCCTTAAAAGGTCAAGCAGCTCCTTCTCCCTCAGTATCCCAAGCAACTCTTGCTCTCACTGACGTTGCAGCAACATTTGAGGGGGAGAGAGCCACTGAAGAAACTCCTTCTCACACTGAGGGGGAGCCTGCTCAACCTGTATCAGCAACACCTATATCATCTATTCAACCATCAGGAACACCAACCTCAGTGACTATGACAACAACAACAACACCAATAATCAACAACACCCTCACTGGTATCCTCTTCTTCATCAGCTCAGGATAAAGGCAAAGCAATCATGATCACACCTGAGCCTGAAAAAATCCTGTACAAAATACAAGGAAAAATGTACAAGATCAGTCCAGAACAGCTTGCTGCTTATCTTGAAAAAGAAGAAAGACTCAAGAAACTGGCTGAGGAAGAGCAAAGAAGCAAAGATGCCTTGATTAAAGTAGTGGCTGAAGAAGTTGAAAAGATTGGGATTGATCCTAAGAAGCTTGAAAAGGGACAGGCAGGCCAACAATTCAAAGGTGCTCAGAATGTTGAAATGGCTGCTATGAGAAAGAAGCTTGATGAAAAGAACAAGAAGGTTGCTGCTATCAGGCAAGAAGAGATCAACCACTACAACTGGACCATGATAAGCAGAAGGCTACCTGAGAAAATCACTGATGTGAAAATCATCCCCAAATCCAAACCACTGGCAATGAACGTCTACAGGGGGATGATAAAAGGCATTTTGAGGTTCATGATCCCTTGAAATTCAATGACTTTGGGATCACTGAACTTGATGAGCTTGGTCTAATTATCGAGAAGAAGCAAAATAGAGTGGTCAAGGAACTGATGAAATCCCTAAGCAAGCGTTATGAAAGACTCAGGGATGCACCAGCACTGCTAGGGATACAACCAGCTCTAACTGCAGCTCAAGGGTCTCAGTCTCAGCCATCCCAAGGTAAAAGAAAAAGGGTTGAATCTGGACCTGAAATCAAGGTACATGGCCTTGACTGCAACAGGGAGCTACCTAAGGGGTTAAGTTTGTGAATTGCTTGGTTATTGAAAATCATGAAAGAGGACTTTTCTTTATTGATGTCTATGGGAACCTTGCATTCCAAAGGTGGAGTGACATTGATCTAGCAGGAGTGTCTATAATGGCAAGCTACCTACCAGTGGCCTCTCAAATCCAAACTCCAGAAAACATCAGGTTCTGCACTGACCTGAATGCCAAGATAAGAGAGCACCCTGACAAAGAAACCCTCCTCAAAAAGAAACCAAAGCTAGAAGCACTGGGAATCCATCTTGATTGACATCATATGCTTTATCCTTTATCTTTTGTACTAGTGATAGGAACTATGTAATCTAATCAATAAACGATGTATGTTTTGTTAAAATATTCAGTGTTCCTTATTATGTTCATTAGTACTTTCAGTGTAAGAAGAAGCCTTTTGCTCACTGACACTGATCAAACACTTAGGCTATTTGTATATCCAAATAGGGGGAGACTATTGGGTTCAGTGAATACCCAAGCCTCTTAAATCTAGGATTTGAATAGAAAATACCCTAAGTGTTTAGTCCCTTAAACACTAAGAAGTCACTGAGCGCATAGTCACTCAGTGAGCTATCTTTAGGATACTCAGTAAGAGACAAAGAAGAAGTCTCTCCACTCAGTAAGGCGGAACTTAAGGGGTGAAGACGGAGTCAAGAAGAAGATGGTGGATTCAGTGAGTGATGATAATAACTCACTGAATCCCGAAACTCCTCACCATCTACTACAACTGAAGACAAACTAAAGACGAAGACTGAAGGCTATGAAGACTGAAGAATGAGCAGGACAAGGCAGGATAAGTTTGAAATGGATAAGACGAAGTCCTTATCAACCAAATTCAAACTTTCCATGAATCACTAACTACCAGGCTCAGTGTCATCACTGACTAGAAGAAAGTATCCTTGTCACTTACCCTAAATAGCAAATGTAAATAGAGACAAAATACATTAGTATTTTGTCTTCTATAACCTGTCAATTTGTCCTCTAGCAAAAGAGTTGGAGTGGAAGGTTTTTAAGCTTGTGGATTAATTGTAAAACACACACACAAGCCATCTTTCACTCCTCCAAATACAACTCTGTCCCTGAGATAGCTCAGTGGTACCTTTGTAGTTGTGCTCTGACTTAGCCTGAGCTTAGTGAGGAGATACCATACGTTGTCATTTCAATCCCAAGTACTATCCGCAAGTACTTGGGTAATGTATTCTTTTTTATTTGTTTCTAATAAAGAATATATAAGTTGAAAATTAATCAGTGTGTTTTTACTTGCTTCTTTTTAGTCATTATTCACAATCAGTTGTTTTAAATTATTTTTATTGTTTTTATACGACTGTGAAACGGGAACAACATTTTCAAAATAAACTAGAAAAGTGACGGCAATTAAGTTCAAGTAATAATTCTACTACTGTCCCCCCACTTGAGATGTACAAAGTCCTTTTTGTTCTAAACGTTAAATAAAGGTGAAGAGAAAGCAGAATTAGAGCCAGAACTTCCTTAAAATTCGGTCCTAAAAAAAAGAAGGCCCACGAAAAAAACCGTGCCTTCGTTAAGCATCCTGAGCAAACTTCAATCCCTAAAATTACAACTAACCAACAAGCATAATTTAAAAAAAAAGAAAAACAAAAACAAAACAACTAACTCACTTTCGTAAGAATCACGGTTGCAGTTAGCATATGCAACAAGCCTTTTAAACCACTTGGTGTCCCAAGTGGACGAGTGTATTCTCGTGAGAGCTTACAGGGAACATACCCACAAAGTTCATTTAAAACTAATACAAGGTTATCGTGCTAATATTGGAAAAATTTTAAAACTGCAGGATGAATTACGGCGTAACCTTAAGAATGAGTTACGGCGTAATTTTGGTTAAACCTGGAATTTGTCTACAGAAGACTATTACGGCGTCATAATGGATGGAGATTACGCCGTAATGCTGGAAAACCTGGAGTGAATCAGATACTGAAGAACAATTACGGCCTAACCTTAGAGAGAGTTACGCCGTAACTTGATAACATGACAGCATCAGGTCCCCAGTTTAATTTTCGTGAATTCATCTCCAATTCCTTAAAATGTTAAAAGCACAAAACCCAACAATAAAAATGAAAAGATACATAAATGAAAATGATAATTCGGGTTGTCTCCTGAAAGAGCACTTTTCTTTATTACCGAGTCTTTAAGTTAGACTCAAAGCCATGGGGCTTCATGTCAACCACCACCATAAGTGCTGCTTAATAAATTTTCTATTATGCACCCATTATTCCCAGTTTCTCCTATTTTCTGATGGCAATCAATTATCCATTCGACAAAAACTTTTTTCCTGATAGTATTGCCGATGCTGGAGGTACCAAACTTATGCACAAACTATTCTTTGAATGATAAATACGACTTTCTGTATTCGTCGTCTTCAACCATCATACCTTGAGAATTATTGTTACATGAGACATCATTCTTGGTTGACCCTTTGTCAACGAACTTCTTATGCTGAAAAAGATATTCGTCGTAATCGAGCTTGAGCCTTTTGATCAGACCTGTATTGACATTAGTGTCCCAAAATCTAATTTTGTACTAATCTTGGAAAGATGGATTTCCAAACTTGATATCATGTCCTTCAATCTCATGGGGGCATTTCCATTAAATACCTTCTTCTTTTTAATTATCACCCCCATTGCAATAGTCACGAAATGGGTTACACGTAGGCCATGCTTGCATAGATCCATCTTGCTCGGACAATATTGGAATGCAGTAATGCTTGTTAAGATCCGGAGCTTTTTTGACATCCTTGATCTGATTAGCTTCCCCCTGTTCCTGCTTACAACTATCAACGTCTTTTTCATAATTGTTAGACCTGACCTCATCGCATAAAGGTGGATCAATTAAGGGTATATTGACAACGTTAATTTTTTTTGAAAATTCCAGATGAGGGTTCAATTGTTCATTCATATCAAAAGTAACTCGTTCCCCCCATTCCTAAAGAAATTTGCTTTTCAAAAAAATTTATATGAGTGCGACAAGTAGCTAAAAAGGGTCTCCCAACAATTAAGTTGCAATGCTCCCCTTCGCCCATGTCAATAACCACAAAATCAGTGAGGAAAAAGAATTTACCAATTATTAGTAAAACGTTATCAATAACCCCCCGAGGTACAGCCTTAGAAGAATTAGCCATTTCAATCATCATTGTTTTTTTTAGATTAGTTAGTTTTAAAATATCAAACAATGAAGTGGAAATAAGATTAACCCCAGCTCCTAAATCAGCTAAAGCGGGAATCTTAAGGTTACCGATGGTTGATAATATCAAATAGTCCTGAATATTAAGTGTCAATTTCCCCCGATAATGCTCGTATTTTATATCATTTATATGGATTTACGCTTGTTTTCCTTTATATTTCACTTTCAGGTAAAATATGAGCATTGGAGCTAAAGAGACGCGGATTTGGAGATTTATTGAAGATATATCATAGTATGCTCATTTTGAAGCAGTTACGACGTAACTCCTCTCTCACATTACGCCGTAACTAAGGCGTGGCTCAGAAAACCAAAATAACAGAAGATTACGACGTAACTCTCCCAAAGATTACGGTGTAACCAACTAGGTCAAATGAGGTATCGCGCCGCTGCAAGCTACGCCGTAACTCTTGCATCAATTACGGCGTAACCAAGATTTATTGAAGATACGACGTAACTCCTTTCATAGTTACGCCGTAACCAGCATTATTAGTGCAAATTACGAAGAATTGTATGTTACGGCGTAACTCTTATAATTAGTTACGCCATAACCAGATCTCGCCTATAAATACCCCACGATTTCCAGCATTTCACATCATCCCATTTCACACACAACATTCAGAGAATGTGAGAAGAAGTCGAAGGGAGATCTAGAGGAGCATACGGAGCTATCTCCAAGGGTGAAATCACTCCCCTACGATAAGCATTAGCTTTTTATCTTTTCTTTACTTTCAATTCATGTATTTTGTAACGTTAAACATTGAATCGATTGTTATAGTTAATATGAGCGGCTAAGCACCCCTAGGTGCTGACCTAGTTATGATTCCTTAATTGTTTTGTTTGCGTTTACATTGCTTCCGTATAATTATTTCTAAGTGTATGCATGCATAGTTTGTTGGTAGCTACCCTAGTTTCTGTAGTTTTGAATGGTGGTAGAGGCTAGTTACTTAGGAGATATGATCAACTGACCCTAAGTGAGTAGACTGAGACGAGAAGGGTAAGATATGACCAACTGACGACGCTTTCTACTTGTGCGATTTGACCAACTGATCACCTACCGTTTCGATGAACTTAAGAAATAGGAGGTGATTGTTTAAGATGCTAGCGCCCGGGCACTCACTGTTATGAATCTAGCATGTAGCAGTACTTAATGACTTGGCTTAGGGGACCAGGAACAATTGGACTTATGACGGGGCACCTAATTTCTCCAATGGGACCCTTTGCTGATAGGTTAGGACGAACTGACCAAACGATGTCCTAGTGACTTTGACCTCGCCTGAAGTAATTGGAAGTAATTAGACATAAACACTACTAATTAGGATGATTAACTAGGTTAGCACCCCTCTCATCTATTGATCACATCCCTCGCCTTTATTTGTTTTAGTAGTTAATTATATCATTATCATATTAAAATCTGTGACACCTAGACTTAATTTAAATCCACACACATAGCTCTTGGGACGACCTCGGCTTTACCGAAATACTACACTACACACGACCGGGTACACTGCCCGTTAGTGCATTAGGGTAGACCATAGGTATAATGAGTAATTATAAATATTAAAACCTGGTCAGTAAAACCTGCATCAAGTTTTTGGCGCCGCTGCCAGGGAGTTATATTAGGATTTCTAGTCTTTCATTTTTGTTTTGTTTTAAAATTTTCTCAAATTCTCACGATCTCTTTTCAAGTTTCAGGTACCATGGAAGTTGTTAACATTGATGACCTCACTCTTGAGGAGTATTTGGCATTGACAAGAGAAGAACAAGGGCCAGGGCTTGTAAGATCGGCAATTGGAGCTAATGTCCATTTCGAGATTAAAGACCAATTTATGAGGGAGCTTCGTGCTAACCCTTTTTCAGGAAACAGGGACGAAGATGCGTATGAGCACGTTGAGAATGTCTTGTAAATCACAAGCCTTTTCAACATTCTGGGTGTGTCTCATGACGCTGTTATGCTAAGGGTATTCCCCATGACTCTTACTAGAGCTGCAAGAAGATGGATCGAAAGATTGCCCGCCGGGGCAGTTGATACTTGGGCTCTACTAAAGAAGCACTTCATCCAGAGGTATTGTCCTCCATCAAAGATATCTAACCAACTCATGGAGATCCATAATTTCAAGCAAGAAGACGATGAAACATTGTATCAAGCATGGGATAGATACAACGATCTCCTTTACAAGTGTCCTACACATGATCTAAACAACCAGCAAAAGGTCAACATCTTCTACAAAGAAATAAACGTGACTACAAGACAGATGATGGACTACCAAGGACCAATTCCAAACATGACTCCTACTGTTGCAATTGAAGCCATCCAAAAAATGGCTGATCATTCCCAAAAATGGCACGATGGAGGAAGCAGAAGAAACGAGGGCGGAAATCTTGACGGAATTAGAGCCATCACTAACAAGCTAGAGAATCTGGGTCGAGATATGCTCAAAATCAAAGAAATTGTTCATGCCATCCAAGTAGGTTGCGAAAGACTACAAGACAGATGATGGACTACCAAGGACCAATTCCAAACATGACTCCTACTGTTGCAATTGAAGCCATCCAAAAAATGGCTGATCATTCCCAAAAATGGCACGATGGAGGAAGCAGAAGAAACGAGGGCGGAAATCTTGACGGAATTAGAGCCATCACTAACAAGCTAGAGAATCTGGGTCGAGATATGCTCAAAATCAAAGAAACTGTTCATGCCATCCAAGTAGGTTGCGAAAGATGCGAGGGAGGACATCTCACTAAGAATTTTCTTAACCTTAACGAAGAGAAAACGATCGAAGAAGAAAAATATGGAGAAAATCGACCGTTTTACAGGTACAATCGTAATGGTAATGGCTATCGTGGAGGACCTTCCCCGTATTATGATCTTGGTGAAAGAAGAGCTAACTTGGAGGAAATAATTAATAAGTACCTAGTTGATTCAACTAAGAGACAGAAAGAGCAAGAAGATTGGCTGAAAAACTTTCAAGATAATACAAACAAGAGCGTTTCTAGCCATGACGTATCACTAAAAACTTGGAAACTATGATTAGGAAGCTTGGCGACGAAGTACAAAAGAGACATGAGGCACAAAAGAACAAATCAACAGTATGTAAAGCCGTGTTTTCTGAAAATAACAAATCCACCAATGAGTCTAATAAAGACAATGATGCTGATGGCAGAAGAGAGTTAACCTGTAACGAAACATCAGAGTTACGGCGTAATTAAGATACAAGCAATATCAAGTATCCCGAAATAGACAACTCTAAAAGGAAGAATCACTGGTGTAAGGCTATTGCAACTATTGATGGAGAGTGTTATAATCTATGGGCCTCATGCGACCCTCGGAACGAGGCCTGCGATAGAGGGGTCAATAAGGAGAGGATTAATGATGACGGATACATGTGGACTGCACTTAACGATGAAGAAAGATTAGCCAAATTCTAGATTAACGAAGTGGAAGGACCATCCATCAAACATTGTTGCAGGCTCTTACTAATTACGGATGATGAGTACACACAAGCATGGCCAACTTGCAACCCCTTTCGTGAGTATTGCAACGGAGGGGGAAATGAGAAGAATGAAGTTTGGATATGCCCACATGAATCGGGAAGACACGACGTTGACTTTGGGAACCTATCCTTCAGTGATTGGTATTCAGTAAGGTTAGGGGACGCAATATTTAATTCAGTTTTGTTGAGAAATTTGGAGCTCAAATATGAAAAACATATTCTTCGAGGAAAGACCATTAAACCTCTCAACGATATTCCATCTAGCAACAACGATGACGAAGGAACTCGAAGTCATTGGTGTAAGAAAATTAAAACCCCAGATGGAAATTTTTGGGCATCTTGCAACCCTTTTGATTATGAATTTAATGGGGGAAGCAGTATAGAGAGAGTTGGGGAAGATGAGTTCCTATGGACCTCAAATAATGAATCGGAAAGAACAGAATTGCCTTGGCTAGACGATTTAGGATTCGACAATTGGGTCAAAATCAAATTTGGAAAGATAGATGCGCTAACCAAGGAGAAGATCTGGAATGGATGCATGAGTAAAGACGGACCAAGCGAAAAAGCTCCAAATGAAGAATCGGATAATGATACCAAGGATTCATCGAGGGAGGAAAAAGAGGAATGCAAACAGGTGCTCGAAAGTAAATGGCTTAAAGATACCAATTCCGACGATGATGATATAGATTACCTTGAACTACAAGGTGAAGATGGGTTCATTGACCCCGACAATGAAGCATATGAGAAAAGAAGGTGCAAACTTCTTGCCATTCCGTATAAAAGGCCACCACCAATTATAGCCAAAAAGTATGAGTTCACTCGATACCATTTGGGGCCGAACGAAAATTTTTGCAAAATTCGGAAGATTGAGACTAAAGAGTACCTCCGCACTGCTACTAATGTCGCTTGGGTTATACATAACTTAATGAAGGACATGGAGGAAGTTGGCCAAGTATAAAGGCCACCATAAAGCCCCGAGGCTCTGAGTCTAACTTAAAGACTCGTAAATAAAGAAAAGTGCTCTTTCGGGAGACAACCCGAATGATCCCTTTCGTTTGTTATATTTCCATTTATGTTGGGTTTTGTGTTTTTAACCATTTTTGCAGGAGAGAAAATAAAGTTGCTGCTGCAGCATGCTGATCCGACCATAGTTACGGCGTAACTCATTCTCATAGTTACGCCGTAACAGGCTCTTTTGCAGCAGAACTTCAGAAGCATTACCAATTACGGTGTAATCCCATTTAGTGGTTACACCGTAGCTACACTTTTGCAGCATCTGCCAGGTTTTGCCTAATTACGGCGTAACTCCTTCTGGAGTTACGACGTAACCACCCTCTGTAACACTTCTTTCATTTTAAACACAATAACCTTGTATTAGTTTTCAAATGAACTTTGTGGGTATGTTCCCTGTAAGCCCTCACGAGACTACACTCGTCCACTTGGGACACCAAGTGGTTTAAAAGGCTTGTTGCATACGCTAAATGAAACCGTGATTCCTACAAAAGTGAGTTAGATTTCTTTTTCATTTTTCTTTTTTTTAATTATGCTTGTCGGTAGTGTGATTTCAGGGATTGAAGTTTGCTCGTGGATGCTTATGCGAAGGCATGACTCTTTTTCGTGGGCCTTTTTTCTTTTTGGAGCAAATTTCAGGGAAGTTCTCGCTCTAATTCTACTTTTCTCATCACCTTTATTTCACGCTTAGTACAAAAGGGACTTTGTACAATTCAAGTGGGGGGACGGGAGTAGAATTGTCTCTTGAACTTTATTGCCCTCGTTTTTCTAGTTTATTTTGAAAAATTATGCCATTTTTAAAATTTTGACATGTTTTTCTTAACCTAACTGAATTAGACCCTAGCCGAGCACATTATAACCCTTGATATTATACGGTGAGATTAGCCTTATCCGTTTCCAAATTTTACCCCAAATCCACCAATTTATGAGTGTACCGGTAGCTTGTAAACTTTAGAACTTGGCCTTTACATCATTTCGAGACCATATACGAGGTATGTTGAGTTAGCTCGATGTATTTGGACTTTTCAGTTTAAGAAGGCAGTATTATAGGATTATCATCCAAATAGCCTACCATTGTGTGTCTATCGATTAGTCACCTCGACTTCTCGACCCCCATGTGAAACCCTTTTGTTGCACTCACCTTTAGTGCAAGATATCCCTAGATACACCCATATGAGCCATTCCTTTCATTTTTTTTAACCCAATATAGTGTTTTGTTACACCCTTACACCTTAGCCTACCCTGTAGTCTTTATTTGTGATTGGGAAGTCATCATTTGCCTAAGTTCAAGGTTCAAGTGGAAAGGTTCGGCAATAACGCTTTTGTCGACGACATATTCTTAAAGATCATTGAAGACCCCCCCAAATTCCCATTGTTCATCTCAAGTGGGGGGATGTTATGTTTATTTGTTATGTTTATGTTGAAAAAAAATGTTATGTATTTGTTATTCAGTTGATTGTAAAGTGCGATGTTATAAGCACTATGTTATGAGCTTGTTATAGATTTAGTATCAAGGAGGCCACCTCAGTCACATTTGAAGATTGGAGTTGGTAATTGAGCCAATAGTTGGAGAAAAGGTAGTGTGCCCATCATGACGTCCTCTAATGACACATCTACCTAGTATATCATGATCCGGTTTCTTAATTTTGAAGCTTGAACTTTGGGCGAACGGTAACTAGTGATGACTTGGTTATAGACTTAGACTATTTGCTTGATTTTTTTATTTTAACACCATTTATATCCCATGACTTATCCTACCCTTAGTCACGAAGCATGTCTAGGTGATACAGCGAGCAATCTTTGGTGTCTTTGTGGGTTATAGGATTTCACAAACACATTAAACCATAATCATATGAGGCGTTAACAAGGGAACAGAGTTGGGAACTATGTGAAACAAAGAAAAATGGTATTGAAGCTCCAACCCTCTACCTTGGGAGGTAGAGGGTATTTATAGTGTCTTACAAATAAACGCCACCTACGGGCTGTGGATCAGGCATACAGTGGGTAAAGACCCGTCCGTCCTCCACTGTGTTACTTAACAAACTACTTACTAACATTAACTTGACTACGACTACAAGCTTTCTATCGAATACATATACTTGAGGTGACCGACTCTTTAACGACTGAATTTTTTAATTCCTAACAATCTCCCCCTAAGGGAGGTCACCTCAATTTACGATGAATACAAACAGATATTACATTAGATTGTTCTAGGATTCTTGATTAAGTTCTTTGCTCAGTAGCTCATAGTCTTTGATTCTTCATGTTCCGCATGTTTGGATAATTTCAACTGGAGGTCTTTAACTGATCCACATGATGATGAGTTTTGAGCCAGCATTGAGATCATCAGCTAACATAAATCTCTGACTCATCCATTGTGGTGTTGGTATTATGTGATGTTGTGACTTTTGTACCGACATGCTCACATTCTGGATCATGATATATTATCATCAGAGTAGCGGAAGCTTTTACTAGTTCATGATATTTGCAGCAGCATAGCAGAAGCATGGAGTGAAAGTATCAGAGTCGTTGAAGCACTTATCATGATTTCTTTAGAGATGAATGTGTAGTGTGAGCATGTGGCTATGGATTGACCGCTTCATTCTGATTAGCTACAAACGTTGGGCGTACCTGCATACAACAGTTAGCAATAAAGTGCATGAGAGTGTCTTTGATCTCTTTCGTTGAATTGAGGTACACGGCCCACGGTTCCCCGTTGATCAGTACAAGTACTGCCTGTGATCAGGTATAATTCTGAAGAATTTCCTTGACAGGGTGTCGCAGCTGCTCTAGTTGTTCTCAAACTGGAACGTCTTAAAGAAGACAACACGGAGTGAGTGAACCAGCGAATTGGGATTCACTGATTGATGAAAAAAGATTTGAAAAACAATCGTGTACTGCTCAATAGAAATTGTTTTTGCAATACAACGAAGGTTTTAATGAAAATCAATTATCAATCATAAACACCTTTTATTTTGAAATATGAGTACACAGTCGACGTGCTAAAGAAAAGAGTTTTTAAGCACAACGACCGGTTTTTCCAAGGTATCCGTCAATCCATAACCTAAACCAGGATTGATTCAAAAGATTGAATCGTCCCATTGTTTCTGTTCAGTTGTCACATGGTTGATCTATTGAATAGATCTCACATGCTACCCACCAGGAGCTTGTTTGATGTTGGCTCTAGAAGGCTTTCCATCTTCATTGTGAATATGTTTGCATATCACTCATATGTTCTGGCAGTACCACAAGGATAATGCGTAGGACTCATAAGATATAATCTCTCTTTCCACATTGTGTGAAATAGAGAGTATTCATTGACAGTGTCCTAAGGAGATTTATTTGATGATCTCGTGGCTCTAGACTCAATTGTGCATATTTTGGTTCCTATGCCGGAGACTAGGGAGAGGGTCTCCTTCTTCAATATCAACAATCTCTAAGAGAAAGTCGATAGATAATGTCGGTTCCCTGTGAGAATGAAACAAGCCCTTTTAAGTGGAACTTGAGTGGCTTGGGAAGTTGTAGTGCAGTGCGTCACTGGGTCCATGACGTCTTGTCTTCAATACCGATGTTACCTTGGTAACCACCAGTAGCATATGAATTGAACCCGGTTTCTGCTCTAAGGTTGAGTAAATGGAGGGCTATTTCTTTTCACCCTTTTTCACATTCTATTATTTTTCATTCTTCAACCCCTTCAGTGCTTACCGAGACTTCATAACTAGAACCTTGTTGGGTTTATTCCAGTACTAGCTCAGTCTCAGTCCGCACTCTTCCCATATCTCACTTTTCTCCTTTTTTCATCATACCTAAAGACTTCTACACTATCTAGTGGATTGTCCCTGGGTAGATTCCTCCGGTTCTGGCGGATCATGGGAACAAATACCTAACCTTATCATCCTTATACCACCATACATAAAGTAAATTTGGTCGGTCTATTTGGTATTGTTCATCTGCCATTGGAACCAATTGAAAACCATTTGAAAATCAATCCAGATACTTGTGATATATTATCAAAGCATTTTGTACCTGAATCGTTTTTTGATATTTTAGAAACAGTTCCCCCTCAACATGTGCATCATGTATTTGAAACCGTTTTAGCACACGGAGGCAAGAGGAAGAATTAACTTCTTTGATTACCATTTTCTAAAAGATATCAACATCACTTCCCTGATTAAATCAAGTAGATAAAGCATATTAGGGAAGGATGAGGTTTTCATAAGTTTGCTCCCCCTCAATATGTGCCTCGAGGTTTGAAAGAGTTTTGCACATAATAGAGGGAACCCGCACTTAGAGACAAATCAATCACGTTTCAATTCTTTGTGGTTCAAAAAGATTGCTCCCCGTCAACATGTGCATGGAAAAATTTGAAATCGTTTGGCAAATGAATGGAGGAGAGTTTGCTAAACACTTATAAAACCAATTATCAAGTTATTAGTTTAAGTCCAATTTAAATCACAAATTCTCCCCCGATCACACTTTTCAAATCCTTTGAGAGTTGTGATCTCTATTGATTTAAATTAAATTTTGAAAGCTTTTTGAGGAGAATAGTGACTTGCTTTTTTAAATAAAACATTTTAACTGATAAGGATCAGATTTTCAGACTTTAAACTCCATTATTTAAACATGCAAGAGTGTCTTTTGAAAACATAACAATACCAAAGGTTTTGAATCAACTGTATAAAACATTATTCTTTTTGATTTTTCAACAATAAACCTTGCTCATTTACGTGTCAATTGTTTGAAAAATAACCTTTCAAAATAACCTTTTTCAACAAATTATCCCCCTCAATCAATGACACAGATTGTTGATTGAGAGATTTTGACAGATGATAAGCTCAGATGATTTTCAAAAAGGATAGAGTACAAGGTATTTTCAAAGCAATTTTTGTTTTCATTACATGACAAATATTTTTTCAGAAGAATCGTTAGACGGAAAAATATTTGGAAAGAGAAAACATTTGTCTTTATGATGACAAACATTTTTTTTAAGAATCAGAGCATGAGATTTGAAAAATAAGATAAAGCATGGCTTTGTCCTCTACTTTTTAAAACGGGTTACTGCCTGAAATGACAACAAACCACCATTTTTCTCCGCCTCATTTTTTGTTTATTTTAAAACAAACTTATGAACATTCGAAGAACATCTAAAGACCCGTGACATTCTTTAAATGTCAACACAAAGTCTGTAGATGATATCGAATAAGGAAAAACATGACAAAATAACAATATTTTTGGAATTTTTCAAGATTTTCTAATTTTTATGGATTTTTGAGAATTTTATATTTTTATATTTTCTTTTGTGGGTTTTGAAATTTTGTATTTTGCTTTTTGAATAAATATATACAAGAGATAGATGAATAAAGACCTTTACTCCTCGTCTTCCTCTTGAAGACGCTTGAGTGTTTCCGGTTGTAGACTCTTTAGACCAAGACGTGGAAGGATAAACTCAAAACGTTCTCTAGGAAGAGCTTTGGTGAAGATGTCTGCTAATTGGTATTCAGACCTCACAAAATAGAGTTCCACCACACCTTTTTCCACTTGTTCCCGAATGAAATGATGTCAAACGTCGATGTGCTTGGCTCTTGAATGTTGAACGTTGTTGCAAGAGAGAGCAATGGCACTTTTATTATCACGGTACAGAGGGATTTTGTTGAATTCAAAGCCATAGTCAGATAATTGGGATCTCATCCATAGGATTTGAGCACAGCAAGATGACATGGCTATGAATTCAGCCTCTGTAGAGGAAATAGAAGTACTCATTTGTTTCTTTGAAGACCAGCTCACAAGCTTATCACCCAAAAACTGAGCACCTCAGACGTACTTCGACGAGTATCTTGACATCCTGCATGATCTGCATCTGCATATGCTGTTAGTGACATACCGGTGTCCTTCGGGTACCAAAGTCCCATGTTGATGGTTCCTTGGAGATACCGAAAGACCCGTTTAGCCGCTTCAAGGTGCTTTTTAGTAGGCTTAGCCTGACTTTCTGGTGAACAATGTCGGATCAACTGCTCCTTTGCTGAATCCAGTAGATAGAAGAAAGTTTGATAGCATATCATACCATGCCCTTGGAGCTTGCTTCAAACTGTAAAGAGCCTTCTTCAAACGATAGACGTGAGTAGGATGCTCTGGATTCACAAAGCCTTCAGGCTGGCTGACGTATACGACTTCTTTAAGATGTCCGTTAAGAAACGCCGTCTTTACATCCATCTGATAGACTACCATGTTCTTACTTGCAGCATTAGCCAAGAAGATTCTGATTGCCTCGATACGAGCAACAGGAGCAAATGATTCTTCAAAGTCAATACCCTCCTCTTGACGGTATCCTTTTGCAAACAATCGAGCCTTGTTCTTCGAAACATCACCATGCTCATCAAGTTTTACTTTGAAGATCCACTTTAGAGCAATGATCATTGCACAATCTGGAGCAGGTACTAATTCCCATAAATCTAGTCGATCAAACTTATGAATTTCTTCTTGCATGGCATTGAACCAGCTGTCTTCATTCATGGCAGTTTTCACGTCTTTTGGTTTGATCTTAGAGAGTACGGAGTTGAAGAAGCACCATAAGGCATCGGTTGCAAGTTTTTTCCGTGTGTATACTGGACGAGAAAGGATTCCAATGATGTTGTCCAATGGATGATCATGTGTCCATTTTCTAAGGTGTTCATGTGGTTGTTGTTGAGGAACTGAAGTTGCAGAGTTGATATCTCCTGAAGAAGATGGTTCTGATGATGACTCAGGAGCAAATATGTTTTCAAAGGGTTCATCTTCAGGAGGAGAAAAAGGGTTTTCATCATCTGTAACAGCAGCAACATTTCCATTGTGTACACTCGATGATTAAAGATTTCTTGATGAGATAGAGTGATCAGCAGCAGCCGCTTCTTGACTTAATGACATTGAAACTGAAGGGTTAACTTCATTGACAGGGATAGAGGCAGCCTCTGTTGATGGAACTGACATATCATTAGCATTTGGCTCATAGTGTTCATCAAACATTGGATCAAATAATTTCTTCAAATCATCTTCTGAAGGAGGTACATAAGGAGTTGCTGGTAAGGGATTAGAAATAAGAGTAGAACTGATAGGACTACTTGATAACGGTTGAAATGCGGGTCCAAAACTGGATTGTCCTGGAGCCATTTGACAGGTCAGCTCATCGAACGTAACGTGAATTGTTTCCATGATATTTCGGGTTCTCTTGTTGTAGATTCGGTATCCTTTTCTATTTGGTGCATAACCTACAAATAATCCAATGTCTACTTTAGCTTTTAGTTTACCTAAATCTTGACCGTCATTAGTTGGGTAACATAAAGCACCAAATACACGAAGGTAGGATAGATCAGGTTTTCGTTTATGGACAAGTTCATATGGAATTTTTCCATGAGAAGTGTGAATAAGGGAATGATTTTGGGTGTAGCAAGCAGTGGCAATGGCTTCAGCCCATAGAAACATTGGAACCTTTGAATAAATTAGCATTGTTCTTGCAGCTTCCACAAGAGTTCGATTTCGTCTTTCAACTACACCATTCTGTTGAGGAGTTTGTGGAACACTTCTTTGATGACTGATTCCAACACTTTCATAAAACCAAATTAAGTCTTTGTTAACAAACTCTGTGCCATTGTCTGTTCGAACAATTCTAACAGTATTGTTGAGTCGAACCTGAAGCTGTTTGATAAGTTTGATGATGACATCTGGAGTTTCATCATTTGTCCTCAAAAACTTTACCCAAGTAAATCGAGAGTAGTCATCAACAACTACTAGAATGTATTTCTTCCCATTTATTGTTTGCACTCTCATTGGTCCGCACGGATCCATATGAATGGTATGAAGAACTTCCATTACTGAGTTTGTGGGTTTTGGTTTATGGGCATATTTTGTGCTTTTTCCGAATTGGCAAGCTAAACAAAGATGATCTTTTTCATACTTTAATCTGGGTAATCCTTTTACTAAGTCCTTTCTGGAAAGATTGTTTATGGTACCAAAGTTTAAGTGATTGAGATGATGGTGCCATAGCCATGACCTAGTTTTGGTAGCCTTTGACAGCAAGCAGATGGGTGAAGATTTCATCATATCTTCGATAGAGATGGTGTATAGTTTTGAACCACGAGTTCCTCTGAGAAGTTCCACACCATCAAGTTCTCTAACAAAGCAAGTATGTTTTCTGAAGGCCACTTCTAAATCTGAGTCACAAAATTGTCCGACAGAAAATAGATTATGTCCAAGACCTTCAACATAATATACCCTGGAAATCACACTATCTCCAACCACGTAATCTCCATAACCCATAATATCACCAAAATGATCGTTTTCGAATCTCACAGTTCCGATGAATTTACTCATGAATTTCATGAGCCGTGACCGGTCTCCAGTCATCTACTTGGAACAGCCTGAGTCCAGGTACCACAGAACGATTTGAACGATCTGCAGTTGAACACAGGCAAGATAGGATAACTGGATAATTTGGATCCCCATGCAAGAATGGGTTCCATTTGGTTAGTAACAGTGATTGGAACACCCACATCAGAAGTAGAAGCAATAGAATCATCAGAAATAGATGCAGTGCTGGTGTCCGTATTTGACCTATTCAAAGTGTGTCCACTTCTTAAAGGAATAGTTCTACCAGTAGGCATCCATTTTCTAGTGGGCATTGACTTAGCAAATTTAGAGCACATCTCATTAATCTTACGGCCAGTAGGTATCCATTGATAACCTATATTACTAAATTTCCTTCTTGTGGGTTTCCACTGTTTTCTAACTTTCTTTCGCCTTTGCCTTTTAGCCTTCTTAGCTTGATTTTTAGTATTAACAGTTTTAACAGGGCATTTAACAACATTAGACAAATCATTCACACCACATTCAAGATTAGTAACAGAAACCACGCAATCATCATTACATGTTTTGCCAAAAGTAATATAATTCACATTAATTATAGTACGCTTAGAGCTAACACTAGAATCAACACGATTCGTCTTATTCAAATTCTCCGTAAGGTGATCTTCTACTCTCTTCCACTGAACATTCCTAGCATGCAAGGTCCTATCATTCTTTGTGTTGCCTTGAGGCTTTGACCCGCTTGCTTTGGTGTCACTTCTTAATCCTGTAGAGGGAATTGGAACATTAGTTGTTTTTGCTACTTTTTGCATTCCTGAACTAGAAGTGCAGGGATCTGAACTACTTGAAGGCACATTAGAGTTCACTTTCTTAATAGTAGGCATAGAATGGTTTGTATGCTTGGCACTAGGCATAGAACAAGGCATCACAGCTTTACCTTTCGCACCTAAGGATTTAGAACATGTTGCTATTAAACATTCTAGCAGCTCTTGAGATCGTTTGGCTTGAATGCACGCAAACCTAATTTCACTGTCAAGAGGCTTATTTATAAAATCCTCTTTCACAATCTCACGAAGACATTCCAGACTATCCTTAAGGTGAGCAAAATAGTTATGAAACACAAGTTCATTATTCCTAAGATGAGGAGGAATGTATTTAACAGTCATAGTATATTTGCAGTCTGAGGATGACTTTGATGCAACATTCTCATTAAAAACAAGTGGCAGTTTCCCTTTTTCCTGACTCCTCAGATTCTCAATTTCTTTTTGTAAAGACGTTATTTTTTCATTGTTTTTGTCACGAGTGACTTTCATTGAATCATATAACTCTTTAAAATGTCGTTTAACTTTTTCATTTTCTTCTAGAAAACTCTCGTTTCCTTTTGTAAAGCATTAACTAAGTTTTGAAGATGAAAAGTTTGAGAATACTAAGAATCTAAAGGAGGAGGCATTTGGGAGCCAGTCACATTGTTCTTTTCACCCTTTAATTGAGAGATTTGGGCTTTCAACTTTCTGATCGTGTTACAATGAGCTTGAATCTGTTCGTCACGTTTGTTTATCTGAAAAACTGCATCAAACTCTGGAACATCTGAGGATGTCTTGATATTTGAGGATTTGACATTTTCTTTAAGATGTTGATATTTTAGTTGCAAATCAAAATGTTCAACTTCTAGTTTAGAAAGATGTTTTACCAAATTATCGTGATCATCCTGATCAATTTTCTCATTTAGTTCTGAGTTTTTGTTTTCAATCTCAATAACACGATCATGAGAAACTTTCAATGCAATAGATAATTCATGAAATCGAGAAGCAGTAATAGAGTGCTTAGTAACAGTATAAAACACATCTTGAGCCACACAACTCGAAATCAAATTCTCATTTAGGATATGCAAGTTCTTCCTTTCAATTTCATTATATTTGAGTTCCTGTTCATAATCATTAACCTCAACTATCATTGCATCAAATTCCTTTTCCATTTCTTTAATATCAAAATTAATTCTCTTTTGAAGACTCTCAAATTCACCTTTTAATTGTTTAAAGAAGGGCATGACCTCAGTTAAATAACATTCTTTAGTTTGCTCAAAACCCCTTTCCCCCTCAGTTATCCCTGTAGGTGTGATTCTCTTCTTACAAGTTTTCTCAAAATCAACAAACAGCTGATAAACAACATACAGGCTGATTAAGGTCTTGCTATTAGTGGCAATAGATCTAGGAACTAAATGCATTGGTGTATTAGGAGGATACACAGTTGCTTGAGGCAATTTCTACAAGGGGGATTCTTATCAACAAGATTTTCAGCTTTTTGCATATCCATATCTTTCTTCCAAAATATCTGTTCTGGGGTTAATTGAGTTTGAGGCTTAAACATGTTAAGGGAGATCCAATTTTCCTTAGTGTAATCATGAGGTTTGATAGTTATGTTTTTCTCTTTACATGCAGGATTGTTAAGTTTCTTATCCATTTTCTCCCTAGTGACTTCATCTGATTTCTTATCTTCCTCAGTGCACTCAGCGCAACTAAAGTACCTTATGAGCAGCTTTAGCCTTTTTAACTACCTCAGGATTAGGTTCCACAACAAGGGGAATGTTGTGCTTATCGCTTAAGACTCTATGCTTAGTGATCAAGTGAGCAGTCTGAATGGTATTCCCTTGTACGTACAACTTATTTTCAATCTTGTTTTTCAAAGTTTTTAGATTGGAAAAATCATTCAAAAGTTTTGATTCCTTAGCATTGAATTCTTGCTTAAGCATTTTC
Source organism: Chrysanthemum seticuspe (assembly GCA_019973895.1). Taxonomy (NCBI): domain Eukaryota; kingdom Viridiplantae; phylum Streptophyta; class Magnoliopsida; order Asterales; family Asteraceae; genus Chrysanthemum; species Chrysanthemum seticuspe. Next base: position 90,508,197 of record BPTQ01000002.1, on the reverse strand, counting down.
ACATTTTCTTGAAGTTCTTGTTTTTACTTAGCAGTTTTAGAAAGCTTTTCTTGTAAGGAGTTTAACTCTTGTTTTAATACTTATTCTCTAAAATTACCTTTTCTAATAATTGTACGCATTTGGTCATCTATTTCCTGCTCACGGGTAGTTAACTCAAACTTAGCACGTTGTTCACTTGTTCTTTATAAGCATTCAGTTCAAAGATAACAGAATCATCAGGGGCACATGTAGTATATTCATAAAAAAACATAGTCATTATTGACTGCGGAAGATGCATTACTTGGTACAACCTCACTTTCACTTTGCATCACATATTGATCATATGGGACAATATTGCTATTACCCTCATCATCAATATTTGATTCATAAGTTTCAAGAGATTGTACTTTATTATGCATCTTTTGCTCATCAACTTCATCATATAGTTTTAATACCTCTGAGATGATTGATTCTTTGGATGGACCAGCTTGCTGTGATGATGAGACCTTAGGAGAGACCATTGGAGAAATGCTAGCCATGAAAATTGTTTGTGCAGTAGGTTCATCGTCGACGTCAGAGTCGTATGCATCACAGTCAGCGACTTGAAAGGCGTTCTGATGATTGTGACCTATCTCCTGAATTGGCTGCTCATCCACATTTGCATCATATGTCTTGGCATTACCCTCAGCAAGAAACAACAACTCTTCTTCATCCAAAACTGCTCCATTGTCCTGAGCTTGCACCAGCAGCATCTTGTCCCTGAAGTACTCTGCATTTTGAGGATGTTTTGGAGATGTGCAGTTCCTTGCAATGTGTCCATCACCACCACAGTTGTAGAGCTTGACTGGCTTCACTTGTCCCTGATTGGCATTTCTCCCACGATTCTGATTAGCCACATACCCTTCACCTACTCCACCTCTTCCATGTTCATACTGCCTTACTTGAACTGGTTGCACCATTACTTTTCCATCTCTGACTACAACATGATTGTTAAGATTGGATGCAGTTCTAATCTCATTGTTAGTGTGAAGACTGTTGGTATGTGGACTGAGGGTCAAGTTTTGTTTAACCATAAGAGCCAGTTGATTGATGAAGTGTCCCATGACTGCATTAGCATCAGCTTGCTTGAAACTCGGATCGGGAATGAGTTTGTGATTACCATTACCCGTGGGTATGACTTGAGAAGCTTTAGTTGTAATACCCACATTGGTATAGAAAGTTGTTGAATCATTTGGTGAACTTGTTTCTCCCTGGTTGGTTTTGAACTGTTCAAGAATCCTCTTTTCAAACATAGCATGTCTCTCATTCTGAAGAAGGAAGGCATACAATTGCTCATAGTTTGTATTCTTCAGTCCTTTGGTTAGCTTCACAGAGGTGAAAATTTTGTGCCACTCGGGATTCATGTTGTTCAAAAACTTTGAGTTCAGCTGAATGTTTGGCATGGTCATTTTGATATTCCTCATATCATTCACAAGCTTGTGGAATCTCACGTAATATTCATAGACACTCTCATCAGGTTTCATCTTGAAATGCTCAAATTCATCATACAGTTGTGATTCTCTGTCTTCCTTAGTTAACTCAGAACCTGAGAGAAGCATCTTGACATTATCCCAAAATGCCTTGGCTTCAGTGTTGTGATTGATGAGCTTGTAGATATCTTTTAGAAGACCCTGAAGTATAATGTTAGAAGCCTTGATATCAGCATCGAATCTCTTTTTCTCCTTATCACTGAGCTCATCATACGTTTTTGGTCTGTCCAATCCAAAGATCATGGTTCCATCTGCAGCAGTATCGATTATGTCTCTTGTAGTCTCAATCTGATAAGTTCCTTCATCGTTTGACTTGAGAATGTTGACCCCATTTTATTTTCCCAAACAGTACAATCGGATTCATTGAGCCCATGAGTCATAATCAGTTCTGTCAAGCATAGGTGGACGAGTATCTGATCCCGCTGCTTGAACGTCCTGAGCTATAGAAGAAACAAAGTTCTACGGGATTTTACTATTCTTTGATTAAACCGGGAAATTGATTCTTTCACGGGATTTTACTAAACCAAAAGAACAACCGTAAAAAATGTAGCACGAAGAAGTGACAAGTCTCAATAGACAAGTAGCTAAACAGTCAACTCGCTTTGTTATCAACTCGCTAAACAGACAACTCGCTTAAAGAACCAACTCGCTTAATAGCCAAGTCGCATATAGAGGCAACTCGCTTAATAGCCAAGTCGCAAACAAAGTTAACTCGCTTAACCACCAAGTCGCTTAAACTAACTCGCTAGTTGTACAACTCGCTTAATAGCCAAGTCGCTTTAGAACTCAAGTCACTTAAAGAAACAACTCGCTTAGAACCCAAGTCGCATAAAGAGTCAACTCGCTAAATAGCCAAGTCGCATATACCAACTCGCTTTCAATAACAAAGCAACTCGCTTCGAAGAAACACAACTCCGAGACTCAAATCGCTTCGTACAACTTTCACAAACAACCACTTTATCAATCAAAAACAACCAAACCACAATGATTTAAGCCTTCCAATTCAAAACCTAAACACATATGATGATCCTAAACACAAAAGTACAAACAAAAATCAAACTTTAACACTAGAATTTGTCCAAATGATTCAAACTCTCCTAAACACTTATAACCCCAAAAATCTTATGAAATCCACCAAAACAAAGAGCATGAAAGATGAGTGATCAAACCTTGGCTCTTGATACCAATTGTGAGTTATAGGATTTCACAAACACATTAAACCATAATCATATGAGGCGTTAACAAGGTTTAGAGAGACAAAGTTCTAGAGAGAGAAAGGGAAGAGAGTTGGGAACTATGTGAAACAAAGAAAAATGGTATTGAAGCTCCAACCCTCTACCTTGGGAGGTAGAGGGTATTTATAGTGTCTTACAAATAAACGCCACCTACGGGCTATGGATCAGGCATATAGTGGGTAAAGACCCGTCCGTCCTCCACGGTGTTACTTAACAAACTACTTACTAACATAACTTGACTATGACTATGAGCTTTCTATCGAATACATATACTTGAGGTGACCGACTCTTTAACGACTGAATTTTCTAATTCCTAACAGTCTTGGCCATAGATTTGGTCATGTATCATTGATTTTGTCCACTTCGCCGTGACATGTTAGTAATGACAAATCACCCTTAACCTTTTTCGTATCTACCCATACTGCTTTCGAGAACTGTTTTGTCCTTAACTCTAGTGGTGGAGATTTGTGTAACCGCCAAGCTTATGATAGAATACATGCTATGACTGTGCAATGAGTGATCACCCTGAAATTGACACTTAGAATAGTTGAGAGATTTGAGTGTTTTGTTCCCATTTCGTGAGGTGTTCGGCTTTGTTTTATTCTAGCATAAGGGATTTGTAAACTTATATCTTCCAGGTAATGGGATATATCTTTTTAGGAATCTATCTAATAAGGTCTACTTGAGGGCAAGTAGAGTTCAAGTGGGGGATATTTGATAACATCAAATAGTCCTGAATATTAAGTGTCAATTTCCCTCGATAATGCTCGTATTTTATATCATTTATATGGATTTACGCTTGTTTTCCTTTATATTTCACTTTTAGGTAAAATACGAGCATTGAGGCTAAAGAGACGCGGATTTGAAGATTTATTGAAAATATATCATAGTATGATCATTTTGAAGCAGTAACGGCGTAACTCCTCAATCACATTACGCCGTAACTAAGGCGTGGCTCAGAAAACCAACTCAACAGAAGATTACGACGTAACTCTCCCAAAGATTACGGCGTAACCAACTAGGTCAAATGAGGCTCCGCGCTGCTGCAAGCTACGCCGTAACTCTTGCATCAATTACGGCGTAACCAAGATTTATTGAAGATACTGCGTAACTCCTTTCATAGTTACGCCGTAACCAGCATTGTTAATACAAATAAGCCGTAAAAAAGTTTATTTATATTTTACGATCTTCTAATGTTTTGTCGATAACAAACGTAAAATCATATTAACGAAACAAGTAAAATACGTAAATGGTTTGAACTAATAGTTTCTAACATATTCACATTTTCACATAAAACACTAAAACAAGTATAGGTGATTTTATGATTTAGTATTACATATGTATAACAACTAGTGTTTACATATTTGGGTAAATATACACATAACTAGTATGTAGTATATTGGGTAATGTAAATGGGTAGAAACTTAAGTATTTGACCCATTGACCAAATACATTGAATGTAGTTGGGTAAAAACAAGTATACACTAAATGGGTAAAAACTAGCAAATGGTACTGACCCATAACCCATGGTTTTATATATACCACTTGACTAAGTTCATTGTACTCTTAATACTAGCAAATGGTATTGACCCATAACCCATGGTTTTATATATACCACTTGACTAAGTTCATTGTACCCTTAATACTAGCAAATGGTATTGACCCATAACCCATGGTTTTATATATACCACTTGACCAAGTTCATTGTATCCTTAAGATATATTGTATCTAGAAAGAAAACCATGGATCAACCCATAACCCATGACCCATAATCAAAAATACCCATGGGCAAAGAGGAGCGTTCCACGGATCCCTGGCGTTGTGCTAGCCGGATCCCAAGTGGAAGGGATCCGTGGGATCCGGGGAACAGTAGAGAATTTTCTCTATAAATAGAGAGCCATTTCTTCCTTTCTATTTATCCTTTTACACACATACTTCCCCCAAGTATTCTAACCCTCTAACCTCAGATCCAAGAGATCTATGTAGCTTTTCTCTTTTGTTTTTGTGTGATCTTCTAGGTTCCTCTTAAAGGAAAGATCACCACATCTTGAAGACGTGCAAGCTCAAGTCCATGAGTTGCCATGCTTCGTCATCATCAAGAAAACGAAGGTTCTCTTGTTGATAGATCTACCTTTCTCCATAGATGTTGGGTTGAAGGCATTAGTGAAGAATGCCGAAAGTGTCAAGATGAAAGCATTAGTGAAAGGTGCTCATCATCCGTGTCAAAGCATTAGTGAAGAATGCTAAAGGTGTCAAGACGAAGGCATTAGTGAAGGGTGCCAAGCGTTGTGTCAAAGGCATTAGTGAAGGATGCCGATGAATCTAATCAAGTAGCATTTGGGAAGAATGCTTAGGTCGTATAATTGATGAGGTGCATCGTTATACTTATAAGTAGTTGTTTATTTCCAAGGATGGTGATATCCTTGATGATATTATAACAAGGAGTAGATATCCTTGATATTAGGTGTTGTGTTGTGAAGGGTAGTAGTTCCTCCATGGTAATGGAACTAGGTGCTTAGCCTAGTACCTAATAAAGTGTAGGCGACATTGTGATAGGATTAGTTCTCCTTGGTGTGAAAGAACTCGGTGGTTAGCCTAGCACCGTATAAAGGGTAGGCGACGTTGTGTTAGGTGTGGTTCGCCTTGGTGTGAAAGAACTCGGTATTTAGCTTTGTACCGGAAAAAGGTTAAGCGACGTTGTGAAGGCTTCTCCGCCATAAGGAGTTGGTGTAGTGCTTACGAACTCTCGAGTAGGTGACTCGGGGAGTGGAGTAGGGCAAGGAAGGTGTCCTTGTAGCCGAACCACTATAAATACTTGTGTCGTGGTGATGTGCTTCTTACTCTTTATCTTTCATTACAAGTTTATATATCTATCTATCAACGTCCAACATAAACAACCAAATAGATTGACATAAGTCGATCTAAATATTTAAAAGGATGTTTTATATTGGTAAAACTATTCAACCCCCTTCTAGTTTTCCACAATTGGTATCAGAGCTTCGTTACCAAGTTTTTTTTGTATATTGTACTTTGAAAACTTGATACGATCCGTGTATGTTTGAAAACTACAAAGAAGGGAATTTCTTAAAACAAAAAGTCATGTTTTTATAAATCATCATATGTTGGATAGTGATAGATCATTCTAACATTTTCCTTTGAGAAGTCTTCATACTAGGATTTGGGTATCTTAGAAGATCATGAAGTATTTCGCGTCTATGGTTTCTAAAACCATAAAAAGGGAATATAGCAAAGGATTGGGGTATCTTAGAAGATCATGAAGTATTTTGCGTCTATGGTTTCTAAAACCATAAAAAGGGGATATAGCAAAGGTATGTTTTCTTAGTTACATTTTTTTTCAAAAACGTGCTAAATTGCTTGTGGACAAAATGGTGATATATGCTTCTATCTTATAATAAGCACAATATGAAAAGTGTTTTAGTGATTTTTTTTTCTTTGAAGTTTTGTTGTTAGATATCTTGTTAATCAAGCTTGAATAAAGGTAAAAATGGGTAATATAACTTCACTAAAAAGTCTACAAAGACTAAACCTTTTCGTCGGGTCAAAACGTACATTTTTGTAATTCTGTGTCAGATCCGCGGATCCCTCAGGTTACACTGGACGGATCCCTCAAGCAAGGGATTCGTGGGATCCGTAGGTACAGAAGACAGTTTTTGTCTGAATTTCAAAAATTCATAACTTTTTAACCGTAAGTCGTTAGAAGTCGTGCCACCTATCGTTTTAAAGGTATTTGAGTCTACTTTCATTTAAAAATGATTTCATAAACTGATTCAAAACAATAATTTACAGAATCATTGATTGATAATAGAAAGTCATTTTTCGGTCATAACTTTTGCACAAACTTTTGATCTAATTGGAGACGGATGTTTTCGCTTTTGAATAACAATGTGTCCTCTATTGAAATTAAGGTTTTGATCATATTTATAAATATAAAATAAACTAATCAAGCTTGGTATACATGTTTATATTTAACACAAAGCGATGAAAAGAACTTTTGTATGCTATGCTAAATGATAAATTGTCTTCGTTGCATTACTTGATTATTTGCTTATTTCAAATAGCTTTTGTGCTAGTTTGATTGAATAGCATATGTGGTTTCCTTACCTTGCTATTCATTCTCTTGTTTGTCGATTTAGTAATATTCTACTAATCAATGTGCTATTTGAAGGAGTGTTTGGGATAACATCTTGTTGTGTCGAAAATGTTAGTTTAGATACTTAAATAAGTCATATAGGTTGAAAATTGTTTTATGTGCTTATATGATTTCTTTTGTTCTTGTATCATTTTCTAAAAACAACAAGAATGTACATCGAATCATAACCTACACTTGTGTTGATGATGTACTCTCCCATTTTCCTTTTCATGATCGCTCTTCAAGCTTCATAGTAGGATTGACAACTTGATTATTTCATCCGATATACTCAAGTAAATTATTTTGCAACGCAAATATAATTGTTCATATCCGAAAGTCCAAACTCAAAGCTTTCCAACAACATATGTTGAACTAGCTCATCCAACCATTTTTAGTTGTTTACCATATGGACAACTTTTAAACTTATTTTTAACATGACGCCTTCGTCACCTTAGTTGTCTCAAGTATAATATTAAAAGAAGCAAAGTATCATCATTGTTACTCTTCGATAGGCCATTGTAGGAATGTAAATTTTCCTAACTTGAGAATGAATACTGGAGAACTTATGGCACTAGAAACTCAATTTGACCTGACGGTTGAATTGCTTCCTTGATAGAAGTTGGGTATGTGGAATCACCCGTAAAAATGGTCGTGTTTAGCCATAATTGAGCACCACTAGTAATAGTCTCATATTCATTCTCTCACTTGGGAAATCTATACTCCCATGTTTCCCTAAAGTAAGTTTACAATGGAAATACTTTGCGTTGTCTTAGGATTACTAATCAACCAAGTTGTAAAATTGATTTTTATTTTAATTAATCACAACCACTTGCCTCATCAAGCGATTATCTTGCTTTGATCGAGAAGAGCTACATGACTTCATGGACGAAGTTCATTGTATGCTAATCACCATCCATAATGACTATACATAGTTCATTGCTTCCGTTGGCCAAAACAACCCTATCGTCTTGAACACCAACATCTAATCTGCATGCCATTGTTAATACAAACGATTTACTAATCTAGATCGTAAATCTATTTTGAGCCTCTTAAATAGCGCTTGTTATGTTTGATAAACCTCTGTGTTACTTGTGAGCTAGATCTCATTTAATTGCTTATGTGCTATTTCTACATGATACTCAGTATGTTTTACTTGTATACATGTATGCTTACTGTAGAGATCATTAGTTTCTAATTTCGATACTTAGAACAAACGCTCACTATTAAGTAAAACTGTCCCAGATGCCGGATCCCTAGTTTGTAACTAGCCGGATCCCTCAAGTGAAGGATCCGTGGGATCCGGGCAAATAGAAGTAGAGTTTCAATCCTTTACACCTCAAACCATGTTCCTAGACTACTTCACACTAGCTGAACTTAATACCTTAGGATCTCTTAAGTCCTACTCAAGCTTAGTAAGCGTCACACTCACTCATAGGATCACACTCAAAGTGCTTTTCGATCTATCGTTTCACCTAAACTCATTACTCTTCCGCTCTCTAGATCACTCATTATTTCTCACATGATCCCTCTCATCTAGACTTAGAAATCTTTCAATTATGGCAAAATTGATCATAATCATCATTACCTCAAAATTGGTCGAAATGGATCAAATTCTAGTTCTTCCACCTTAAAACCTTTAGGATCTTCTCCAAGACATTATCCTAAGTCACTATTTGATCACTAGGATCATTTAGCTCCATTTGACACTCTCAAGATTTTAGAGTCATCTTTGTTCATTCATTGGTACTCACGAAAGTTCCAATTTCTTCCATATAAGGCAATCATTAGCTACATCACTCATTGCCCTTGAACATATAAGTACCCTTCCATTTAAAGACACTTAGGAGAACTGAAAAAGGTATAGGCTTTAGACCTTTCAAACATCACTTCTATCCTTTCCTAGCTGCTGAGAGCCGGATCCCTAGGATTAGCCTAGACGGATCCCCCATTGGTGGGAACCGTAGGATCCGGGTGACAGATTTATGTCAACTCTTGCTAGAACAATCATTTCAAGCTCATCTTGCTAACTTGAACACTCCACCTCATCCTAATTAAATCCCTAGATCAGTAAAACTCTAAAGTTGACTCTTGTGCATGCTAATCATCACATTCCAAAGGATATTAGAAACTTAAGTCTTGAATGCACTTGCTAAATCCTTCCCTTTATAAGTCATCTTGCTAGAATCCCTTAGTCATCGAACACAACATAATTCTTAGCATTTAGAAACCTTTTCCTTAGTCATTTCATCATGAGGAAAGCTCCTAGTGCTAACTCATCCAACCAAGAACCACCCTAGAAACTTTCTTGTGTTGTACATGAAATTTCCTCAACCGAATCATCTCCGGTTAAACCCACAAATGGTAGGATTTCCCATTCACCGAATCATCATCCGTAAGAGATAATAGTGCTAGAATCTCACCTCAACAAACCCAATCAACAATTGCCAATAGAACCGCAATAATTAGCATTAAACCTTTTAGGTTAGAAAAGGGATCATCGATCTCTAAACCAAACGTACCTAGTTCTAGCAAAACGTCTAAACCTTCATTCCTAGAGCATGGACTACACTCCTTCACCGAGCCTCTCTCTCACCCAAATCTCTTTTCATTAGAGCATTCACCACCGAGAACTTCCCAATCACCAACTAGTCCATCGTTGGAAACAAGGAACCACCTAGGACTTGATCATATTAAGGAATTTCCATTACCACCACTCTGATTCCTAGTAGAACCTCATCCTAAATTACTCAATGTACCTCCATCATCATTTGTAGAACCTCCTCAAAATATCATGTTCCTAATCAAGACAATAATTGCTCTAATTGTCTAATCACCCAAGGACTTGTTCAAGAAGTACGAAATGAGTTGCATTTCATGTTTAATCATCTTCTTGAAAGATTGGACCAAATCAACAAGTCTACTCATCCCTAGACTCAAGCACATTGTTGCCTCTTATTCTTTGGTCACTTATTAGTTTTAGTAGAATATGGCTAAATCATTCTCTTAGTTTTTTAGAGATTTGTTGATCATCTCTTATGTTTTATTGAATGATAGTTTACTTGCCATATTGTATTGAGTATATGTTTGTTGGCTGAATACATATCTCATTTTGATGTTAACATTACTTGTTACATCACCATTGCTGAATTTAATCATCAGCTATACGGATCCCTCAAAATTGCCTAGACGGATCCCTACTAGGAGGGAACCGTGGGATCCGTGAGACAGAAAACTATTTTTCTACTAACTTGGATCACATATGAAGGAAATTGTGCATTATACTTGTTTTCTAACCTTTGTTTTGTAGTTATTCAATCTACACTTGAAGCATTTGACACCCTAAAGCTAGGGGAGCTTTGTGTCAAAACAATACATTGCAAATTACTTGCAATATTAGGAATACATTTCTCGACATCCCTTTGCAAAATTGCAATCATCAAGGGGGATCACATTCGTCACTTAGACGAAATATTTTGCAAACTTAGTTGCAAACAAACTAGCTTAGTATTACTTTCTTGACGCCCTTACATAGGGATGGACTCGTCAAGGAGGAGTAAAGACGAGATCCGTTCCCGTTACTTGCTTTAAATATTTTTTCTTTCACATGTTTTTCCTAAAAACAATGTGTTAGTTTCCTTTCGAAGCTCTTTTTGTTTCGACAAAAGGGGGAGAAGAAAGTAAAAACTACAAATTCAAACTTTTACGAATTTTAGCTTTTCCTTAAAATAATTTTATGTTTTGTCATCAATAAAAAGGGGGAGATTGTTAATACAAATAAGCCATAAAAACGTTTATTTATAATTTACGATCTTCTAATGTTTTGTCGATAACAAACGTAAAATCATATTAACGAAACAAATAAAATACGTAAATGGTTTGAACTAATAGTTTCTAACATGTTCACATTTTCACATAAAACACTAAAACAAGTATAAGTGATTTTATGATTTAGTATTACATATGTATAACAACTAGTGTTTACATATTTGGGTAAATATACACATAACTAGTATATAGTATATTGGGTAATGTAAATGGGTAGAAACTTAAGTATTTGACCCATTGACCAAATACATTGAATGTAGTTGGGTAAAAACAAGTATACACTAAATGGGTAAAAACTAGCAAATGGTATTGACCCATAACCCATGGTTTTATATATACCACTTGACTAATTTCATTGTACTCTTAATACTAGCAAATGGTATTGACCCATAACCCATGGTTTTATATATACCACTTGACTAAGTTCATTGTACCCTTAATACTAGCAAATGGTATTGACCCATAACCCATGGTTTTATATATACCACTAGACCAAGTTCATTGTATCCTTAAGATACATTGTATCTAGAAAGAAAACCATGGATCAACCCATAACCCATGACCCATAATCAAAAATACCCATGGGCAAAGAGGAGCGTTCCACGGATCCCTGACGTTGTGCTAGCCGGATCCCAAGTGGAAGGGATCCGTGGGATCCGGGGAACAGTAGAGAATTTTCTCTATAAATAGAGAGCCATTTCTTCCTTTCTATTATCCCTTTACACACATACTTCCCCCAAGTATTCTAACCCTCTAACCTCAGATCCAAGAGATCTATGTAGCTTTTCTCTTTTGTTTTTGTGTGATCTTCTAGGTTCCTCTTAAAGGAAAGATCGCCACATCTTGAAGACGTGCAAGCTCAAGTCCATGAGTTGCCATGCTTCGTCATCATCAAGACAACGAAGGTTCTCTTGTTGATAGATCTACCTTTCTCCATAGATGTTGGGTTGAAGGCATTAGTGAAGAATGCCGAAAGTGTCAAGATGAAAGCATTAGTGAAAGGTGCTCATCATCCGTGTCAAAGCATTAGTGAAGAATGCTAAAGGTGTCAAGACGAAGGCATTAGTGAAGGGTGCCAAGCGTTGTGTCAAAGGCATTAGTGAAGGATGCCGATGAATCTAATCAAGTAGCATTTGGGAAGAATGCTTAGGTCGTATAATTGATGAGGTGCATCGTTATACTTATAAGTAGTTGTTTATTTCCAAGGATGGTGATATCCTTGATGATATTGTAACAAGGAGTAGATCTCCTTGATATTAGGTGTTGTGTTGTGAAGGGTAGTAGTTCCTCTATGGTAATGGAACTAGGTGCTTAGCCTAGTACCTAATAAAGGGTAGGCGACGTTGTGATAGGATTAGTTCTCCTTGGTGTGAAAGAACTCGGTGGTTAGCCTAGCACCGTATAAAGGGTAGGCGACGTTGTGTTAGGTGTGGTTCGCCTTGGTGTGAAAGAACTCGGTATTTAGCTTTGTACCGGAAAAAGGTTAAGCGACGTTGTGAAGGCTTCTCCGCCATAAGGAGTTGGTGTAGTGCTTACGAACTCTCGAGTAGGTGACTCGGGGAGTGGAGTAGGGCAAGGAAGGTGTCCTTGTAGCCGAACCACTATAAATACTTGTGTCGTGGTGATGTGCTTCTTACTCTTTATCTTTCATTACAAGTTTATATATCTATCTATCAACGTCCAACATAAACAACCAAATAGATTGACATAAGTCGATCTAAATATTTAAAAGGATGTTTTAAATTGGTAAAACTATTCAACCCCCCCTTCTAGTTTTCCACAATCATTATTAGTGCAAATTACAAAGAATTATATGTTACGGCGTAACTCTTATAATTAGTTACGCCATAACCAGATCTGGCCTATAAATACCCCATGATTTCTAGCATTTCACATCATCCCATTTCACACACAACATTTAGAGAATGTGAGAAGAAGTCGAAGGGAGATCTAGAGGAGCATACGGAGCTATCTCCAAGGGAGAAATCACTCCCCTACGATAAGCATTAGCTTTTTATCTTTTCTGTACTTTCAATTCATGTATTTCGTAACGTTAAACATTGAATTGATTGTTATAGTTAATATGAGCGGCTAAGCACCCCTAGGTGCTGGCCTAGTTATGATTCCTTAATTGTTTTGTTTTCATTTACATTGCTTCCGTATAATTATTTCTAAGTGTATGCATGCATAGTTTGTTGGTAGCTACCCTTGTTTCGGTAGTTTTGAATGGCGGTAGAGGCTAGTTACTTAGGAGATATGATTAACTGACCCTAAGTGAGTAGACTGAGATGAGAAGGGTAAGATATGACCAACTGACGACCCTTTCTACTTGTGCGATTTGACCAATTGATCACCTACCGTTTGGATGAACTTAAGAAATAGGGGGTGAGTGTTTAAGATGCTAGCGCCCGGGCACTCACTGTTATGAATCTAGCATGTAGCGGTACTTAATGACTTGGCTTAGGGGACCAGGAACAACTGGACTTATGACGGGGCACCTAATTTCTCTAGTGGGACCCTTTGCTGATAGGTTAGGACGAACTGACCAAATGCTGTCCTAGCGACTTTGACCCCACCTGAAGTAATTGGAAGTAATTAGACGTAAACACTACTAATTAGGATGATTAACTAGGTTAGCACCCCTCTCCTCTATTGATCACATCCCTCGCCTTTATTTGCTTTAGTAGTTAATTATATGATTATCATATTAAAATCTGTGACACCTAGACTTAGTTTAAATCCGCACACATAGCTCTTGGGACGACCTCGGCTTTACCGAAATACTACACTACACATGACCGGGTACACTGCCCGTTAGTGCATTAGGGTAGGCCATAGGTATAACGAGTAATTATAAATATTAAAACCTGGTCAGTAAAACCTGCATCGATGGTGCAAGGCAGTAGAAAGCTTCCTTGATAAAGCTCCTTTTTAGGAAGTTGGCATGGAAAACTTTCGTCGTTTTCGGATCCATCATCTTCTTTTAGGTAATTAATCCCACAAAGGTCATTTGTGATGGCCGGAGTATGCTGGTCTTCATCCTGCTCATCTTGTGCGAATACGGCTTTGCATGCAATAGCTTCATCATTCCTAGTTTCGAAATTTTTAGCAAGCTTCCCAATTTGAGTCTCTAAGTTCTTGATCGCGGCGTCTTGGTTTCGTAAGTTCATATCAATATCTTCTTTCACTTTGATCATCAATTCCTTGAACCTGTCATTTTTTCTACCAGATTCTTTGATGTGCTTATGAACCAACTCATCAAGACTGGGTTTAGGAGGTCTTTTGTCAATCCTTGTGTAATATCCTAGGGGTCCCTCACGGTATTTAACTCCATTACCATTATATCCGTGAAATGGTCTGCTAATACAAATAAGCCATAAAAACGTTTATTTATATTCTACGATCTTCTAATGTTTTGTCGATAACAAACATAATCATTTTAATGAAACAAATAAAATACGTAAATGGTTTGAGCCAATAGTTTACTAACACACTTACATTTTCATATAAAACACTAAACAAGTAATATTGTTTACATCTTATAGAATTGCATATGTATAGCAACTAGTGTTTACATAATATGGAAATGTGCATATTTATATTGTAATGGGTAATGTAATGGGTAAAAATCTAATTCCTTAACCCATTGACTAGATACATTGAATATTGTTGGGTAAAACCCAAAATCCATGACCCATACCCATGGAGCTTGATCCATAGCCGATGACCCGTTGCATGACATCATGCATAAAGTCATGTTGGGTATTATCCATGATCCATGACCCAAGACACATGACCCAATGTCTAGATACATTGCATCTTGTTGGATATCCATAGATCATTACCCATAACCCATGGTTCATAACCCATAACCCATAACCCGGTTTGCAACCCAAAATACAGACTTAAGCTGACCCAGCTGCCGGATCCCTTGGATTGCACTAGCCGAATCCCTCTGGGGAGGGATCCGTGGGAACCGTGGAACAGTAGAGAAATTTGCCTATAAATAGTGAGCCATTTCTCACTTGCTACCCACCCCTTTTACACATACTCTCTCTTAGTATTGTAACCTCTCTAACCTCATTTCCAAAGGATCTTTCAATGTAGTTTTTGTTTGTGTGATTCTTTAGGTTCCTCTTAAAGGCGAGATCACCACCTCTTGGAGACGTGCAAGCTCAAGGTCATGAGTTGCTAAGCTTCGTCATCATCAAGACCACTGAAGTGTCTCTTGTTGATAGTTCTTCTCTCCCTCCATAGAAGTGTTGTGTTAAAAGCATTAGTGAAAGGTGCCGAAGGGTTATGTGTAAGGAATTAGTGAAAGGTGCCAAAGGGTCGTGTCGAAGGCATTAGTGAAAGGTGCCGAAGGTCCGTGTCAAAGGCATTAGTGAAAGGTGCTGAAGGGTCATGCCAAATGCATTATTGAAAGGTTCCAAGGGTGTACATTTGATATGGTTCATCGATGTACAAGATAGTTAGTTTGGGTTAAAGGATAGTGATATTCCTATGATGTTGTAATAAGGAGTATGTCTGCTTTGAGGTTGTCGTGTATTGGTGTAGTAGTCCCTCCTTTGTAATGGAACTCGGTATCTAGCCTTGTACCGGATAAAGTGTAGGCGACGTTGTGATAGGTTTGGTTCTACCTCGTGGAAGAACCCGATGTCTAGCCTTGTACCTGATAAAGAGTAGGCGATATTGTGAAGGCTTCTCCGCCACATTAAGGAGCTTGTGTTATGTAGTGCTTACAAACTCTCGAGTGGGAAACTCGGGGAGTGGAGTAGGGCAAGGAAGGTGTCTTTATAGTCGAACCACTATAAACACTCGTGTCGTGGTTTTGTGTTCCTTACTCTTTGTCTTTGCATTACTTGTTTATATGCTTATCTATCATCATCCAACACTCAAGTTCTCTTAAAAGAATTTGTTTCATTCTCATGGGGAACCTAGATAATCTATCGACTTTCTCTTAGAGATGGTTGATATTGAAGAAGGAGACCCTCTCCCTAGTCTCTGACATAGGAAACCAAAGTGCACTATTGAGTCTAGAGCCAAGAGATCATTCATAAAATCTCACTAGGACACACAATTCATGAAGACTTGTTGTTTCACACAATGTGGAAAGTAAGAATATATATTGAGAGTCCGACGCTTTATCCTTGTGGTATTGCCAGAACATCCGAGTGATATGTAAAATATTCACGATGAAGATGGAAATCATTCTAGAGCCAACATCAAACAAGCTCTTGGTGGGTGACATGTGAGATCTTTCAAAAAGATCAAGCTTGTGACAACTGGATAGAAACAATGGGGCGATTCACTATTGAATCAACCTTGGTCCAGGAAATGAATTGACAAATACTTTTGAAAAACCTGTTGATCCCAGTTGAGCAAACGATCCTTTATAGAAGCTGGCTTAAACTAAAACAAACTGTTAAACACTATGCAGAATTTAATGTTTAACCTTAAGAAGAATAATTTGATTATCACTCAACACCTCAATATTTTATTAATACAAATACTCTGAATAGTATTAGGGTTTTACAACTTTGAAGTGTATCGACTTTAGATATAACAAATACGTATATCTAACTCTAACCTAGAACCTCCTTTTATAGGCTAAGGAGTTCTATACAATCTATATTACGTATTCTACAAGATAAATATAATTACCATACATATCTAAATACAATTCGACCTACTCAAGACCTTCTAGAATATTACAAGTTAAACCGACACAATAAACTAGAAGTGCTTTAATACATTAGCAGTGGATCCATATTACTACTAGTAGTGGTATGTCTTGAGCAGTGGTTCCAGTCTTCTAGCCGTGGTTTCCTTTGTGTTGGCAGTGGTTCTATACTTAGAATAATTCCTTTCAGTA
Organism: Chrysanthemum seticuspe; assembly: GCA_019973895.1. Taxonomy (NCBI): domain Eukaryota; kingdom Viridiplantae; phylum Streptophyta; class Magnoliopsida; order Asterales; family Asteraceae; genus Chrysanthemum; species Chrysanthemum seticuspe. The sequence continues at coordinate 90,491,604 of BPTQ01000002.1, read as the reverse complement.
GAACCTAAAACCCAACAATCCTCCCCTAAACTTGATAGTTTCTAACAGAATTATCAAGTTTCTTTTAAGCCCACAATGTCTTCATTTGGAGGATGTATCCAAACACCCATCAGCCTCTTCCTTTTCTTTGTCAGATCTTGATTCTTCATCAGCAGCCTTAGATCTGTTTGCCTTCATTTTTAATCTTCCTTGAGGCTTGCCTTTAATGGCTAGAGGACCTTGCAAATCAGCAATCTTCTCAATCTTCAAGAACAATTGGTCAATCATTGGATTTGTTGGTTTAGTCCTTGTGGTGCAAGCTTGGCTTCCAATATCTTCCTTGCTACATTCTTGGTCAGTGGATAGTCTTTATTAATGAACATGAATATCTTCTCCTGTGTAGTCTGAATATCATGTACTCTGCAAGGCTGATATAGCATCCATTCTACCACTTCACAATCTTCCCAAAATTTATATTCTGGATTGGGTTGAAACATGTTCTTCATAGTTGTTCACACAAACCCTGCTAAAGATCCATTTGGTCCAAACTTACCATATCTGAACTCCATGATCTTCTACAGTTGTTCCAGATCAACTTTAGACATACAAAACAACAAAATTCCAAAATTGAAGTATGTACTTTTCCATCCATCTCTTCTAGTAATCTCAATCACTTCTCTTTCAGCTGTTGTTATAATCTGACAATCTACAATAGGATGAATAGATCTTACTGGTGTAAGATTAATAGGTTCTTCTGGTTGATCACACACCATAAGATACATTTTCACTCTTTCTTCCTTATCCATCTCATCATCCAACTTCTGTTTCTTAGAACTAGACTCCTCCTGATTAGCTCCTTTTCTATTTTGTTGTATGTTCCTCCACAACTCATCTTCTCTTTCAGAATTCATAGGGATGAACTCAAGTCTTCTTTTGTAATTAGTGTAAAGCTCCTCAATCTTCTCATATGAACAGTTCTTCAAGTTCACAGTCAGTTTCACTTCCATATGCTTGAAAAACCTCATCATTTCATTCCTTTTCTGTTGCTTGGTAGGAGGTTTATTCTTCTTTGCTTGATACTCTTTAAATGCTCTCTCCTGTTTCATTTTTCTCATCTTTTCAGCAAAAACCTTAGACCTTGTGTCAATATCTAATTGACCCCATTCAAAATCTGTCCACTCAGTCTTTATACTCTCAGCAGCTTGAAATAATGGTTGTTCATTGTTCCACTCTTCAATCAATCTCAGAGAAGCTTCCTCGTCCTCTTGTCTTTGCTTCTCTCTAGCTTCTAAATCTTCATCATTTAACCTCTCTTAAAGTCTTCTTGAAACCTCTTCATCATGTGCAATCTGTTCTTGCTTATTTTTAAACTTCAAAACAGGTTCTTTTGGTTCTGCAATGCCTTTACCCTTTCCAATATCTGGTTGAACCACTTTAGTCTTTACAGGCTCACCAATTTTCAAACTTCCTAAGGGTTTAGGTCCAGTTGGTTTAAGTATAATAGGAACAGCCACAATAGTGGGTTCAGGGATTGGTAAGGTTTTACTTAGATTTAGCAAAGTACTAGCAACCTCCTTCTCAGCTTCTTTTGACATTGGTGGTGGTGTGACAGTGGTTGTGATTATTGTGGCAGTGGTTGTGATAGCAATGGGAATATTTGAACTAATAGTGGTTTGATTTACCTTAGAAGTGGGTGCAGCAGTGGATACAGCAGTGGTTTCCTCTGTACTAGCAGTGGATGCAGCCACATTAGTAGTGGTTGTAGTCTGCACCACTTCTTCCTCTTCAACAACAGCTTTTAAGGTTTCTTCAATTACTGCTTCTTTTCCCTCCTTGTTGATTACCACATGATCATTACCATGCTCTCCACTATCCAAATCCAAATCCACATCCAAGTTTAAATCCTCCCCTGAATCTCTGCTTCTACTCCTCCCCTGTTTGGATGCATCCTCCAAACTTTGATCCTTTGAGGAACTTGCCTTCTTTCCAAGCCTTTTAACTCTCCTGATGACGTACCCTCCGACCAGGTCGAAGGACCCCCCTTCGGCCTCAGTCGAAATTGCATTATGAAGACCCAAGTCTTTCTTCATAAGTCATTGGTGGCGTAAAACCATTCATCATTGACATGGTTACCAGTTGGGAATCCGCCAGCCGAAGGCCTATGCCTTTCGGTGTCTTCCCTTGAAGATGCCAAGACAAATAAGAACCTTGACTTGGTCTTCCCCCACGTTCCCACTATGTCCTTAGCTTCCCTGCCAAGTCTGAGATAGTGGGGATGAAGCCCTAGCGGTTACCATAAATCAGGGGACGTCCCCCATGATCTCCTAAACGTGTGCTAACACTCTCCAAGCTGTTTTCATCACCTATAAATAGGTTGGACGAGTCATTTCAATGGTATGTTCACTCAACACAGTATTTCACATACATCATATTATCCATAACTCATATCACATACTTATTCACACGCCGGAGGTGGTTCGCAGGGCCCAACCCCTGCGCAATCACTTAACGAAGTGTCTACTATTTCTTATTGCAGATTGACTACAAGTTTGGCGCAAGCATATCACCCCCCATACCCTTCGATCACCATCGAAGGCCTGGTCGTACGAAATATTGTACAATCAGTGGCGCCATCCGTGGGACACGCTACTATTGGTCTCGTTATTCCAAACTTACACCCAGTCAATCACTCTCACTAGTTTTACGGCATGACTCAAGGAAGAGAAGATACACCCCCTCCGGGTTTCTCGACCTTGACACCAATCCCAGTCAATGATCCTAGCAACCTTCCCAATATAACCGCATCCACTTTTACCACACGATCTCACCCTGAAATAACTCCCAACAATCATGCTTCAACCTCGGCTAACCCTGAATCGGTAATCAGTCCAGCGTTTGTCGAAGCTAACATCGAAGCATTAGAATCTTTACTAAGAGCTCGAAGGAAGCAAGACCAGAATGTGGAAATGCGTAGGGAGTTAGAATACTCAAGCGATGAGTATGACGAAGAGTTAGATATGGAGACTAGGTCCTTGGCTCCTGGGGCTACTCGCTCAGTGCTAAGGGTAGGGTCTCCAAGCAGTCGAAGGCCTAGTGGAAGGTCGGTTGGTTTCGAAGATGCTCAGGAGCGGGCTCCGACAAGAAGGGAAGGAACGATGGAAGGCTCCAATGGAAGAAGTCATCGAAGGGATACTATGGAAGTTAATTTGCCACCACTGTTGGTGGCTCATCTGGGAAGAACTGAGGCGGGGGTTCCACTACAGCCTTCTCACGCATCCGGCGTAGAAGGCAATCCATCTCAATTAAATAGGGGAGGAAATCTTCCTCCTCATGGTATGTACCTTCCTTTTCAGGCTCAATCTTACCCTCAAGGGGTTTATCCCCCACCTAACGGGCAGGTTAACAACCCCAATTTTACTCAACCATACGGAAGCATGCCCTATGGGCAAGCTATGGTATATCCTTCGTATCCTGTTGGAAGTCACCCACCTTATATGCCTACTGCTTACCCCCAATATGTTAACCAAAATACTATTGGAATACCTCCAAATCATAACCCATACAATGCTGCCCCTACATACATGCCACCTTATAACTGCCTCTATTCGGAGCCCATGGGCTCCACAACACCCTTCGTAAGGTGGATAGAAGACTACCCTTTGCCTGATGGGTTGAAAATGCCCGCACATATTGGTACTTATGATGGAAAAGGGGATCCGGATAACTTTTTACACTTGTTCGAAGGGGCTATTAGAATGCAGAAGTGGGTAATGCCTGTCGCTTGTCACATGTTTACATACACTCTACGAGACTCTGCTCGTATATGGTGGAACGGGCAAAAACCAGGTAGCATTGTGAATTTGGATGATCTTAAAGCCAAGTTCAGGTCACATTTCAGCCAACAGAAAAAGTTCACAAGAACATACCTAACAGTGCACAACATCAAGCAGAAGGAGAACGAGAGCACCAGGGCTTTCATTACTAGATACACTGATGACACCTTACAGATAATGGGCTTGCACGAAGACCAGCGCATCTCAGGTTTCGTACATGGCCTACGAAACAGAAGCTTGGTTGAATTCCTTTCCACTGATCTGCCTGCAACCTATAAAGGATTAGTGGAAAAGGCTTACACCTGGATCGAAGCAAAAGAAGTGTCCACCAACGGGGCTCCGGTCGAAAACAAGGAAAATCACAACAAAGCCCTTGGTGGGAAGGGTCAAGGAACAAACACAAGAACAGGGACAGGTTTACTCCATACCACAAAAACATCAACCATGGCCTCCTGGCTAATCTGTCCAAATCCCCGAGGGAGATACTCGCTACCGAAAAGGCTGCGAAGGCCTTTGATCCTCCTCCTCGCTTGGCAAACAAAGGGAGGCCCAGAGACACTTCCAAGTTTTGCTATTTCCATGACGATTACGGTCACGACACCAATCACTGCCGAGAACTCAAAAAGCAGATAGAGAGGCCGTGAAGTCTGGCCAATTGGGACATTTGGTGAAGGGTATAAGGAGAGGCAAAGAAAAAGCCTTCGACACACAGTTGGGGAAAGATACCACACCTGTCGAAGCACCCATCCTCATGGTTTATAAAGAAGACTCTGGTTCAAAGAGGAAGGAAGCAGAGGAAGCCTTGTGCGGAGTAGGAGATGTCACTTTTCCTTCAATCACAAGGAAAGTTCTTTCAAATGACCCCGTGGTCATCAAAGTCTTGATCTCTAACAGAGAAGTAAACAGAGCCTACCTTGAATGCGGTAGCTCCTGCGAAGTTATCTACGAACGATGTTTCCTAAAGCTCAAACCTTCAATAAGGTCGAAGAGAGTAGATTCAAAGGTACCCTTAGTAGGGTTCTCAGGGGAACACTCATTGCCCTTGGTAGAAGTCCCTCTAGAGGTTACGATTGGAGAAGGGAGGCTAAAAAGAACAGAAACTCTGGTTTTCACGATCGTAAGGTCGGAATCTCCCTACAACCTATTGATAGGGAGAACAGCAATGCAGAAGATGGGCATCATTGTCTCAACCATACATGCCGCGATCAAATTCCAAACACCTTTCGGCATTGGAACGGTTTTCTCCAGCTATAAGGTGAAGGAGTCTACGACAGAAAGCAAGAGGGTCAAACAGGTTTTGGAGGAACCTTCGAAAGATGTTCTCAGTTGTGCTAACGCTGAAGAACGCATCGTGGTAAATGATCTCTACCCCGATCAGACAGTAGTAATCGGAAAGCAACTTCCAACCTCCTTTAAAGCAGAATTGGAAAAGGTACTTCGTGCTAATGCAGATGTCTTCGCATGGACCTATTCTGACATGACGGGGGTCCCCAGAACTCTCACCATAGACGGAAAGCCCTTCGGCACTGAACACAAGCTCAATGAGTTCAAACATATTGAACCCATCAAACAAAAGCGTCGAAGTCTAGCTCCTGAAAGAAATGCCGTTGCATGCAAAGAAGTGGACGAACTCGTAGCAGCAGGCATACTCAGAGAGGTGAAGTATCAAACTTGGGTGGCCAATCCGGTGATGGTCAAGAAGCATGACGGAGGATGGAAAATGTGCGTAGATTTTACTGACATTAACAAAGCCTGTCCGAAGGACTGCTACCCTCTTCCAGAGATTGATTGGAAGGTGGAATCCTTGTCAGGGTTTCAGCTAAAGTGTTTCCTAGACGCTTATAAAGGTTACCATCAGATACAAATGGCCGAAGAAGACGAAGAGAAGACAGCCTTTTTTACAGGAAAAGGCGTTTATTGTTACAAAAAGATGCCTTTTGGTTTGAAAAATGCAGGTGCCACCTACCAACGATTGGTGGACAAAGCCTTCCACAAGCAAATAGGTAGGAATCTGGAGGCCTACGTAGATGATATGGTCATTAAGAGTAGATCGGAGGAAGATATGCTCTCCGACATCAAGGAAACCTTCGATCAGCTTCGCGCCATCAATATGAAATTAAATCCCAAGAAGTGTTCCTTTGGTGTGGAAGAAGGACAATTCTTGGGGCATCTGATCACCAGGCAGGGTATTAAGGCCAATCCTTCGAAAGTCAAAGCCATTATAGATTTGCAGCCTCCTAAGTCCCTAAAGGAAGTGCAAAGTCTTAACGGAAAGCTAGCAGCCCTCAGCAGGTTCTTGTCGAAGGGTGCAAACAGATCTTTGCCGTTCTTCAAAACACTCAAAAGATGCACGGACAAAAAGACGTTCCAATGGAGCATAGATGCAGAAGCAGCCTTTCAAAAGCTCAAGGAATTCATGGCTATTCTACCTACACTTACGGCCCCAATCAAAGGCGAAGTGTTGTTCATGTATATTGCAGCCTCTTTCGAAAGCATCAGCGCCGTGTTATTGGCAGAAAGGGAGAAGAAGCAAATCCCTATATACTTCGTTAGTAGGGTACTACAGGGAGCTGAGCTAAATTATCCAGCATTGGAGAAGCTAATTTTGGCTTTAGTTCATGCTGTGAGACGCCTTCGAAGGTACTTTCAAGCTCACCCCATAACCGTACTTACCGACAAGCCAATTAAGCAGATACTTTCAAAGCCGGAGAAATCTTTAAGGATAGCTAAATGGGCTATCGAGCTAGGAGAACATGATATTGAATACAAGGGCAGGAGCTCGGTCAAAGGGCAAATATTGGCAGACTTTTTAGCAGAAACACCCTCCGAACCGAAACATGACAAAAAGGTTGTTGAAAAGGAGCCCGCTAAGGCAATCGAAGGGTGGAAACTTTATACTGACGGAGCCTCCAGCTCCGATGGTTCTGGCGCAGGTCTCATGCTCGTTGATCCCAAAGGGAAGGAATACACTTACGCACTTCATTTCGAATTCGATGCTACGAACAATGAAGCGGAGTACGAAGCCTTGTTAGCAGGTCTCCGATTGGCCAAAGATATGGAAGTGGAAGACTTGGCTATTTTTGTTAACTCACAACTAGTGGCCAACCAGATAAAAGGCTCCTACGAGGCGAGACAACCTGTGATCAAGCAATATCTGGATAAGGCCAAAGAAATGCTCGAAGGGTTCGCATCTTACAACATAGAGCATGTTCGAAGAAACCAAAACAAGAAGGCAGATGCACTTAGCAAACTGGCATCAATGGCATTTGCTCATTTAACAAAGGAAGTTTTGGTCGAAGTATTGGCAGATAGGTCCATCGTCCGAAAGGAGGTGTCTGACGTAATACTGGAGGAAGACTCGAATTGGATGACTCCAATTAGAGAATATCTAATAAGTGGCATACTGCCGGAGGATCCAAAGTTAGCTCGAAAGGTGCGCATCAAAGCACCACAGTACAGGATCACGGGAAATTACTTATACAGAATATCTTTTCTATCCCCTTGGCTCCATTGTGTAGGACCAAGGCAAGCTGCCAACATCATCCAAGAAGTGCATGAAGGATCCTGCGGACTTCACGCAGGACCCCGCTCCGTTGTCTCCAAAGTCATGAGGGTCGGATATTACTGGCCTTCGATGCACAGAGACGCTGTCGACATCATTCAGAAGTGTGAAGCCTGTCAAGTTCACTCAAGAGTCCCAAGGCTACCAAAGCAAGAAATGACTTCCGTAACGTCCGCATGGCCCTTCAGCCAATGGGGGATAGATATTGTAGGCCCTCTGCCAGTTGCTCCAGGAGGAGTAAAGTTCTTGGTCGTAGCCATCGATTACTTCACTAAATGGGTGGAAGCAAAGCCTTTGGCATCCATCACAGGAAGACACATGGAAAAATTTGTGTGGGAACATATTATCTGTCGGTTCGGAGTACCTCACATCATCATTTCAGATAATGGGAAGCAGTTTGCCGAAGGGGTATTCCCAGTATTTTGCAGGGGTCTGAATATCAAACAATCCTTCACTTCCGTTTACCATCCTCAAGGTAACGGTCAAGTAGAAGTTACCAATAGAGACATCATACAAGGAATAGAACGAAGGCTGGGATACAGTCATCATGGTTGGGTAGATGAACTACCTCAAGTACTCTGGGCACATAGAACGCATACGAAGTCAAGTCACGGAGAAACGCCTTTCAGCTTGACATATGGCACGGAAGCTGTCATCCCTTCAGAAGTAAGTGTCGAAACAGAAAGGGTCATGAACTTCGAAGCAGCAGATAATGAAGAAAGACTCCGTAGTAACTTGGACCTACTTAAAGAACGAAGGGAAATAGCCTCCATTAGAGAGGTTATCCACAAGCAAAAGATTGAAAGGTACTATAACAAGCGAGTTAGGCCTTCGACTTTCAAACCAGGGGAATATGTCCTCCGACTCAATAGCGCAAGTAAAGCTGAGTACCAGGGTAAACTGGGACCTACATGGGAAGGACCCTACGTTATTAAGGAAACGTATGGCAACGGAGCCTACAAGCTGGAAACCTTGGCATGAGACGTTATTGATAGAACCTGGAATGGCACTACTCTTCGTAAGTTCTACATATGAAACTTACAATGTCTAAGGACACATTTTATTTGCTTTCAATCAATGTATTCGCATTCTTCTCACTTGGGGAAAGAAGCATTAATGGTAGGCGTCTAGTATTTATTTCTTAAAATGATGTAATCCTCCCTACCCACTTAATGATAATAACACATTTCCCTCAAATCTCTTGTTTCGTTCAATACAACAAAGATTTGCCCACCAAGTCGCTTTATAAGTTTGAATGTCGAAGGGATGTACAAAGACTAAACAACATGTCTTGCTCATATGCATAACATCCATCTCAACTTCACATTAACTTTCCTATATGGCCTTAAGGTATCTCAAGCCTTTCGCTGCCCAAAGGATCAAGACGGAGTGGGTCGCGACCCTCTGTCAGCAGTCAAATTATACGATTGCTAATATTCTTGGTGAAGTAACTACACTCAATGAGGCTATGTATCTACCATACGCCTTAGGTTGTAAAAAATATTTTTACGCAAGTAAAAGTAAAAAGAGAAGAATCACACATGGCAAAATTCGAGCCCTAGGGACTTCGTTGTAGATTTATGACTAGTTTTACTAGTCTAAAACAGGCCGTAGCCTTAAACATCCAACATTATAAACTATTGTCTTAGGCCATAGCCTACTTCCAACATGCAATGAGTTAATTGTTTCATCAGGCACGAAGCCTGGAAAGGAACACAGATAATTGTTTTAAACAGGGTACATACCACTAGGGGTGTCATTCGGGTCGGGTCGGTCGGGTACGGGTCAGTCGGGTCGGGTCAAAGTCGGGTCAAGCCAAAAAATAATATACCCGAACCCGACCCTATTTGAACTCGGGTTGGTCGGGTTCGGGTCAAATCGGGTCGGGTCGGGTCAAGTCGGGTTCGGGTCAAGTCCATTTATATAATTCTAGAATTTAATTTCTTAAATTTAGTAACCAAACGTTATGAATATAATTTCTATTGGTTTTTAAAAGGTTATTATATTCATACCAGTAGAGCAATGCACTAATACATGCATTTTATAGTTGGATTTACACATTTTCTTTTTGTAATGCATTTTGTTTTCAATCTGAGGTCAATTATATAGAATGAAAATGAATATAAAACCAAATATATGAAGCAATATATGTTCATGCACTAATTTGGGCCTTTCAATTAAATAAAGATTGGGAAAAGTTAAAAAAAAAAAAAATTAAGTCGGGTTAGTCGGGTCGACCCGAACCCGAATTTTCAAATATTTTGAACCCGATACCCGACCCTAGTTCGTACTCGGGTTAATCGGGTTGACCCGATTGACCCGAATTGGATTTTGGACCCGAGTAACCCGACCCGAATATCCTTCATCGGGTTCGGGTCCGGGTCGGGTCGGGAAATATGACACCCCTACATACCACCCTGGGGATCAAATTACAACCACATGGTTGCCTTCATTAAACCTTGGAATGAGTAGGATCAGCTGAACCTGGGGATGGAACCTGGAGTGATGGAGTCCTCTTGGAGGAAGATGGAGGCTGAACTGTCCTTGGCTTCTTGGCTAGCAGGTCCTCAATTGAGGCCGCTGGGTCCTTCGTCACATCTGCAAGGAAAGGGAACTCTAAAGCAGTTAATTGATTACCTGCATCATCATATTCTTTTTCATGAGTTTCCCTGTAGTACGGAATTTTCTCCAGCACCACTAGTTCCCCAGTCTTAGCTACCTCCTCCAAAGTGGTACACTTGCCATGAAAAATGGCAGCATTCACCACATTCCCAATGGCAATCCCCACATCATCGCTATGGTAAAGTTCCATAGCAATATAGGGGATCACCTTGGTTATCAGGTCCACTCTGTCCTTCTTCAGCATCTTCAGACGAAGGTTCAATCCATCCACCTTTTCTCGGAGCTTGATCTCTTGGTCCAGCAACTTTGCCCTCTCTTGTTCGAGGCCTCCACACTTGGATGAAATAACAGATATCTGCTCCTTATAACCAACAACCATAGAGCCTTCGACAGTTAACCTGCCGCACTCAGCCTCGCTCGTTGCCAATTGACCTTTGAGCTTTTCATTCTCAGCTCTGAGATCTTGCACCACGGGGTTCTTATCAAAATCCTCCAATGCTTCCTCACACTTCTTCTCCAGGTCTGCATACTTCTGATCCCTAGCCTTCTCCCTTCTCAGCATAACATCCATTTCTTCTCGAGCTTTTGTGACAGCACGGAGCAATTCCCTTGTCCTAGCATTGAGTTGGTTCTCAAGCATGCACTGGCGAACATAGCTTTTATCATGAAGATCGCAGAGCCTCTCTATGGACATGTTGTCCATCACCCCCTTCCAATTGGATGGGATCACATGGCTCACGAGTTGGTGACAAGCTTAGGGAGAAGGAAGCTCTTTTGTATCAGGAAGTCCTGCAACAAATGTACATTTCATTAGCATATTATATTTGGTACCTAATTTTGTTTCACAGGAAAGAAACTTACCATGGATATCATCTTCGCTGGGGCCTTCGATGGCTGGAAATACCACAGCCTTACCTTGGGCACTCTTCTGCCAGGTAGTTCGAGAGGGAGGAGTAGGTAGAATAAGCTTTCTTTTTGAATCAGATTTCACAGCCTTAGCACTGGCACCTTTCCTGCTTCGGACCCTCTCACCTATGCCGGAGGGTCCTACGATGGTCAATGGTCCTTCGGAGGCTGGTTCGTCTGAGTCAGCAACGTTCTCCACCAGCTGATCTTCTACATCTATGGTTTCCTTTGACGGAGGAGCAGAGGATACAGGCTCGACAGGCTGGGCTTCCACCTCGTCTTTGTTTATGGACACCGATGGGGAGCCCACGCCATAGCTTGTCTCTTGGGGATTCTTTGGAAGAAAGCTTACCTCTTTTGCACCTCCAGCCACAACAAAGTTCCTGAACGACATCTCTGCACAAAGAAGCAAATAAGATAAATTATCAGCGAGATAAGTTTTTGTTTCTTATGTTAATTTAAAAAATACATACTTTCTCCATCACAAATTATCTCAGGTACCAACGGAGACCCCTCCCATCTTTCAGCAATGCCAGCCATGAACAGGATTGGCTCAGGGAAGGTCTGGCAGTCAGCTGGATGACGAGCCAAACGCTGATACAATGGGTTTCTTCTCACAGTATAAGGCAATGGATCGGTGAACTTTTTCTCATCATATTGAAAGTCTGGGTTTAACAATGCAGAGTATCCAGGAGGGATAATGGTAGTCTGGATATAAAAGAACTTGCCTTTCAAGTTCCTTATATTCGTAAAAGGTCTATCTATCAATATGGGCACATCCTTTTCACCCCTCTTGGCCAAGGTCAACCAATCTCCTCCCCGGTATAGATTCAAAAAACCCCTAAGCACAGTCAAGGATGGTTCAAACCCATAAGCTTTGCACATAACAATGTAGGTTGTCAGCTTGGCTAGGCCAAAAGGGTTGAACCTAGAAATGTGTACTTCATAATACCGGAGGAATTGTAAGATCAAAGGATGCAAAGGTATCCTAAGGTTGGAGGTGGTGAAAGCATGGGTATACAGGCCTACATAATTTTCAGGGGCATCAAATATCCTTTGATTTTTACTCGGTAGCATTATTTTATGTTCCTTTGGAATGGGATAATCAGTGAGGAACGCTTTAAGCTCCTCCCTGGTTAGTGTGCAGCCTTGTTGTTTTATCACAAATTTTTTATTGGTTGACATGATACCTTCTAAAGAACACAAAAAATATTTGAAATATAGACGAAGAAGGAGCGCTTTACCTTGTTTGGTCGGAGGCTTGATCGAAAGAAATTTTAGTAGGTGACAAATTTTGGGCGAGAGTTACTTTGTTAGGGTTTAACTGTTTTTCGTATTTTATATACCCTACAAATGTTGAATCTCAGCCCTACACGTGTCCGTACTCATCCCTTTTCTACCGGATTTCAAACCTCTTTTAAATTTTGAAAGGATGTTTACATATACCGAGGAAAACGGGGTAGTTAAGATTAACTATGCATTTATTACGGTCAATATTAACAAGACTTTTCATCTTCGTTCATTTTTGTGACGAAGGGGAGGTTTTGTTTTTATTTCTGAGTCGTAAGCAATATTTCTTGTTCGTACATATCACTTTCGACTGGGGGCTTGATGACGTACCCTCCGACCAGGTCGAAGGACCCCCCTTCAGCCTCAGTCGAAATTGCATTACGAAGACCCAAGTCTTTCTTCATAAGTCATTGGTGGCGTAAAACCATTCATCATTGACATGGTTACCAGTTGGGAATCCGCCAGCCGAAGGCCTATGCCCTTCGGTGTCTTCCCTTGAAGATGCCAAGACAAATAAGAACCTTGACTTGGTCTTCCCCCACGTTCCCACTATGTCCTTAGCTTCCCCGCCAAGTCCGAGATAGTGGGGATGAAGCCCTAGCGGTTACCATAAATCAGGGGACGCCCCCCCATGATCTCCTAAACGTGTGCTAACACTCTCCAAGCTGTTTTCATCACCTATAAATTGGTTGGACGAGTCATTTCAATGGTATGTTCACTCAACACAGTATTTCACATACATCATATTATCCATAACTCATATCACATACTTATTCACACGCCGGAGGTGGTTCGCAGGGCCCAACCCCTGCGCAATCACTTAACGAAGTGTCTACTATTTCTTATTGCAGATTGACTACAAGTTTGGCGCAAGCATATCACCCCCATACCCTTCGATCACCATCGAAGGCCTGGTCGTACGAAATATTGTACAATCATCTCCTATATGCAGCACCTTCTCCAAAATAGCTACCATGTGCTTCAACCTCTTAATTGTGCCAGCCTGAGAGGTTGTCAATTCCTGAAGACCAGTGATTTGAGATTCCATGTTGGTACATTTAGCCTTCAATTCCTTTAAAAGTTCAAGTATATCCTCACCACTTCGACCTGTGTTAACTGGTCCGAGAGGTGGATCCCTGGAAAGGTCATCATGTACATGTTCAGTACCCGTCAATTAATTTTGTGGTCCCAAACTATCCTCATCATTTTGAGCTGTGTAACCTGCTCCGAGAGGTGAATCATGGGGCTGAGTAAACATGGCATCAGACCTAGCCTGATCATCCATGCCCCCCATATTAGCCAGTTGGTTGGGGATTCCTCCACCTATGTTGAGCTCAAGAGAACTCTCCACATTAGGAGTTGCTAAAGGTTGGGACTTACTAATGATTCCACTATCCTGCTCAACATCTAAGCCTGAGTCATTAGTGGAATCCCTTCCAATCATGTCACCCCCCACACTTGTGACAACCTCATTACCAACACCACTAACACTAGCCTGAGGTAGCTTGGTGCCCTTCCACATCCTTCTTTGAACTAAGATCCTTTGGGGTTCTGTTGTTAAGGGTAAGGGTTCAGCAGTGGGTTCAGATAGGTTAGCAGTGGGTTCAGATGTGGTAGCAGTGGGTTCAGCAGTTGATGGGTTGGGTTGTGGATTCTCCTATTCTACAATTTCTGGCAAGTTGAGCATGTGAGGAAACAAAGGTGTAAGGGTTCTTGAAAAGTTTGGACTCTTCTTCTTCATATGGTAAAACACCTTAGGAATCATACGAAGTACTGCATACTTCCTTTTTATGAGGAATGGGTTCTGTTATTTGACTTTCTACTATCAACTGAACAAATCTAGGATATAAATAGTATTTGCCCTGCTCCTTAATGTTCTTCAGAAAACCATCAAATATCATCCTAGACCAATTGAATACCCTTCCTTGTGATAGACAGATGATAGCAGTTGCAATTTTAGAGGGAAACTCATCAAAACCAGTAATCGTATTGCTTACACACATGAGCAAGGTATGGATCAAAAACTTCCATTGGGGTGAAAACATACCTTTGTGAAACTTTATCCTATCCCCTCTTCTCTCATAACCCATTCTCTCCAATCCTTCAAAGATCTCATTATTAGAAAAATTAACAACTCCTTCAGCATCCTCAAGCTTCAAAACACCTCTAATCACCTCCTCTGTGACTAGAATTTCCTTTTCATCTACTACAGCCCTAAGAACCTCTTCTCCATTCCTCTCTTGTATCTCAGTAGTCCACCAAAATTGATGAATGTAGGATTTAACAATGATAGGTGCAACAGTTAATGCAAAGTGAATAGGACTGTGTTGGATGAAATCAATCATCTCATGAAAGCCTTCTGAATGGTTGTTCTTGACTAGGTATGCTACAAGGTTGTGGGTTGTGGAATATTCAGTTGCCATTGTGTGTTGTAGGTGAATAAGATGTGGGATTTGTGAAAATAACAGTTAGGAGTGGTTAGGGTTTGTGTAAAGCGCCAATTGTGAGTATTTGAATGACCAATTTAATGATCAGCAGTGAATTAGGGATTAAATACGTTATCACCAAGATGTTACAGAACAGCCCCTTTAGTTTCCATATTCAACAAAACTGCACTAGCAGTGGATAGACCACAACTAGCAGTGGATAGATAACACCAGTAGTGGAAACATCACTGACACTCTAATCTGTTGACTAAGACCTCTGCTGCAAAATCTTTGCCAAATTAAGAATGATCATGCATTGATTTGAAATATTACAATCTTACACTTTTTTTTCTTTTTCTTTTTAACAACTACTCCTACAGCTCCAAAAGCTCCATAATATACAAAAGCTCCTTCAAACCTGGATGTCACAAACACAAACCAAACACTACAATCTTTGTTAAGGTTAGTAGTATTTAAGAAGAACTAGAAGTGGTTACTAAATGTGTGTTGGCAGTGCTTATACAATGTGCTAAGCACCCAGTCAAATAGTCAACTAAAAGTCATTACTCATCCACCTTAAGTCAAAGACTTCATTTACTCCTCAACAACTCACACCTTCCAAACATTTAACCCACTGATCTTCTCATGAAGTCTATTTAAGAACAAATCTCCCACATACCACACATATCACTTACATTCCCAAAACTCTTTCTCTCTCAAAACCAAAAGATCAGCAAAATGAGTAACTCAAGCAATCCCATTGAGATTTCTTCTGATTCTTCAAAAATTCCATCTTCCAACAATGCATGGGAAAACTATTTTCCCCCAAAGAACACATCAATCACATACATGAGTACAAACACTGCTTCTGTTAGACCTTCTGCTTTACAACCAGTACCCCAAGAAGCTCTCATGAAAGGAACAAGTTCTGAACTGAGGCTCCATGCCAAGCTATGTGTCACCTTATGAGGACACAGATGATGAAGCTTCCTCCAGAGTGTTGACTGTTGCTCCCCTTGTAGAGATTCCACCACCAGAACCACTCTCAGCTCCACCTATGCAAGCACTACCTTCAGCTCCAGCACAGCCATCTGGTCCTTCCTCATCAGCTCCTCCTAAGAGAGCAAGTGATAGGTCTCCCTAGCCCAAAAGTGTGGGTTGTGGTTGGGGGAAGAGGAAAGCAGAGCATGCCAGCATGGGGAATAGGAAAGAGGTCAAGGGAGTAGTTTGGTGGTAGTTTTTATGTTGTAGTCTTTTGATGGTTTGTTGTGATGTCTTTGATGTAATGGTTTCTGATGTAAAGAAGATGGTTGTATCACTGCATCTTAGGATGCAGTTTATAATATAAATAAAACCTTCCTTGTTTCCTTTAATATCCATTGCTACATATTGATTGTGATTTAACTTTGATCTGCAAAATTGTTAGTGGGAACAAAAATAACAAGCAGTGGATAAAAACTAAACTAGCAGTACTAAGATCTACCAATAGCAGTACATTCATTTTACAAACTTTTACAAAAGAAATTTGAGACTTAGAGATGTATTATACCAATACTAACTACAAGATACTGAAACCTCCCCACATTAAAAGCTTTAGTGAGAAGATCAGTAACATTGAAGTCAGTATGGATTTTAACCATTTGAATTAACCTTTTCTCATTACAATCTCTAATAAAATGATGCCTAATCTCAATATGTTTAGTTCTAGAATGCAAAACTGGATTTTTAATGATGCATATTGTACTGTTATTGTCAATGTAAATCTTAGTATGCATAAAATTGTACCCAAAGTCCAACAATTGATTCTGAATCCAAAGCACTTGACCACAGCAACTTGCAGCAGCCACATACTCAGCTTCAGTGGTGGAATTGGCCACAATAGTTTGCTTCTTACACTGCCATGAGATTAGCCTGCTTCCCAAAAACTGACACCCTCCATTAGTAGACTTTCTATCCAAACTAGCTCTAGCATAATCACTGTCTGTATAGGCCACCAAATCAAAAGTTGAATCCTTAGAATATCAAAGGCCCAATTTAGGGTGACCTTTTAGGTATCTAAAAATCCTCTTCACAGCATTCATGTGTAATGTGTTTGGTGTAACTTGGAATCTTGCACACACACATACTGAGAACATAATATCAAGCCTAGAAGCAGTGAGATACATCAAAGATCCAATCATGGATCTATACAGCTTCACATCAACCCTGGGACTTCCATCATCAGGTAGCAGTGGTTTCTGAGTCTCCATAGGTGTTCTTGCACTCTTGACATCCTGAAATCCAAACTTCTTCAAAACATCTGCTACATATTTATCTTGACTGATGAAGATACCATCAGTCCTTTGTTAAACCTGTAGCCCCAAAAAGAAAGTGAGTTCACCCATAGAACTCATCTGAAACTTATCATGTATAAGTTTCTCAAAATCCTTGCACAGCTCCCTATTTGTTGAGCCAAAGATGATGTCATCAACATAAACCTGAATCAGCAATATATCATCCTTGTGCTTCCTTATGAACAATGTCTTGTCAATCAGTCCTCTCTTAAATCTATTGTCCATCAAATAAGTAGAAAGGCAATCATACCATGCCCTTGGAGCTTGATGCAATCCATACATAGCCTTCTTCACCTTGTAGACCTTATCAGGATGATCAGGATCTTCAAAACCAGGAGGTTGACAAACATAAACCTCCTCTTCAATAGTACCATACATAAAGGCACTCTTGGAAGTCCAGCAAACCTTATTTCAATTGCATCCATAAGCTCCTTAGCAGTCTCATACTCTTAGAAGTCCAATGCAAACTCATTAGGTATTCCCATACTGAGAATACTATGAGCCTTTATCTCCATCTTCCTTTGAGCCTTATCAATCTCACTAACAATTCCAACAATCTGTCCGCCAGCACCCTACTTAGGTAAAGTATCACCCTTCTCAACAACATCCCAGATTTTGTAGTCAATCATTCGAATGTATTGCCTCATTCGCATCTTCCAAACTTGAAACTCACCCTGCTTCAGCATGGGTACCTTGGAAGCAGTAACCATATGAGTTTCGTCAGACATCTTGAACTTCTTGAATTTGAGCAAATCTGAGTTAACTTTACTTCTTCTTGATCACAGCTTCTAGATCACAAGCTCTGATACCACTTGTTGATCCCAGTTGAGCAAACGATCCTTTATAGAAGCTGACTTAAACTAAAACAAACTGTTAAACACTATGCGGAATTTAATGTTTAACCTTAAGAAGAATAATTTGATTATCACTCAACACCTCAATATTTTATTAATACGAATACTCTGAATAGTATTAGGGTTTTACAACCTTGAAGTTTATCGACTTTAGATATAACAAATACGTATATCTAACTCTAACCTAGAACCTCCTTTTATAGGCTAAGGAGTTCCATACAATCTATATTACGTATTCTACAAGATAAATATAATTACGATACTTATCTAAATACAATTCGACCTACTCTAGACCTTCTAGAATATTACAAGTTAAACCGACACAATAAACTAGCAGTGCTTTAATACATTAGCAGTGGATCCATATTACTACTAGCAGTGGTATGTCTTGAGCAGTGATTCCAGTCTTTTAACCGTGGTTTCCTTTGTGTTGGCAGTGATTCTATACTTAGAATAATTCCTTTCAGTAGAACCTAAAACCCAACAAAACCATTCGATGTGCAATACTATTCTTTTCTCTAGCACATCGAATGTGTATTCATGTTTTAAATTCAACCAAAGTATTTATGATTGAAAATTGATCTTTCTCATAAAACCTTCGTTGTATTGCAAAAACTCTTTCTCCTAAGCAATACGCGATTGTTTTTCAAATCAATTTTTCATCAATCAGTGAATCTCAATTCGCTGGTTCACTCACTCCGTGTTGTCTACTTTGGGATGTTCCGGTTTGAGAACGGCTAGATCAGCTGCGAAACCCTGTCAAGAAGATTATTCAGAATTCTATTTGATCACATGCAGTATTTATACTGATTAACGGGGAACCTTGCAACCGTATTCAACGAAAGTGAACAAAGACACTTTCATGTGCTTTATTGTTAACTGTTGTTTGCAGGGACATCAGACGGTTGTAGTTGATCTGAATTGAGAAGTCAATCCATAACCGCATGCTCACACATCACACTCACGTTTAAAGAAATCATGACAAGTGAACGTCTACACTCTTTTGCTCAAAAAATATCATGAGACGTTTGCATTCACTCTGATACCATCATGCTATGCCTCCGCTACG
This sequence comes from Chrysanthemum seticuspe, assembly GCA_019973895.1. Taxonomy (NCBI): domain Eukaryota; kingdom Viridiplantae; phylum Streptophyta; class Magnoliopsida; order Asterales; family Asteraceae; genus Chrysanthemum; species Chrysanthemum seticuspe. Next base: position 90,472,730 of record BPTQ01000002.1, on the reverse strand, counting down.
CTAATGCAAATATCATGATTCAAAGAAGCTTCCGCATCTCTGATAGAAAGATGTCATGATCCAATAATGTGAGCATGTCGGTCCAACGTCACAAACATCACATGAAGACAACACAAAGAATGAGTCAAGAGGTTTACTGTGGCTGATGATCTCTAAGAATGCTCAAAGAACAAACAATTCGTGGATCAGTTAAAGACCTCCACTTGAAGTACAAAACATGCGGAATATGAAGAATCAAATATTACAAGCTACATAGCAAAGAACTTAATCAAGAATTCAAGATCACACAAAATGTAATATCTGTTTGTAATTGAGGTGACCTCCTTTAGGGGGAGATTGTTGGGATTTAAAAAATCCGATAGTTAAAGACTCGGTCACCTCAAGTATATGTATTCATTAGAAAGTTCGTAGTCGTAGTCATTTAGTAATAGTTAGTAGTTAGTTAAGTAACACTGTGGAGGACGGACGGGTCTTTACCCACTGTATGCCTGATCCACAGCCCGTAGGTGGCGTATCATGTAAGACACTATAAATACCCTTTGCCTAGCAAGGCAAAGGGTTGGAGCTTCATAATATACTTTTGTTTTCTCTTACTAGAAGTTCCCATTTTCTCTCCACTTTCTCTCTCTAGACAAACCTCATTCGAATTTCATAGTGTTATGATTGTGTGTTTATGAAAACCAATATGTTATATAAATTAATTTGCGTTGGCTTATAATTGCATGAAACCTAGTTGTAGTCTTTAATATTATTGCTATTTGTTAGTGATTGTCGGATTTTTAGTGTTTGGATCAATAGATGACAAGAAAGGTATGACTTTACACAAAATTTTGGTTAGATGAAATTAAGTTTAACCAACATGCTCTAGCCAAATGCAATGATTTCTTCAAAAAATATGAACAACCTTTATAAATGGTTGTATTTTTTGGGTAAAGAAATACAATATAGAATAAAGGTGTTTGGTTGGGTTTAAGAACGAGTATTTTTAAGGTAAAAAGGAAAAGGGGTTTGAGATTTTTTCATATTCATAGATTTAAATTGTTGTATGTGATTGGGACATTGTTGTTAGTTTCTTGAAGATGATTGAAGGTGAGAATGGTTAGAAGGATACATAGATTTGGTGATGTTGGGTGTTGGTGTGTGTAAGTTTTGTTTTTATTTTTAAAAAGATGATGATGGTGTTGGTGTTGTATAGATTCTTATGTATCTTTGAAAGATGATTATGATTTTGTTTGTGTGAATTTTTGAATATACAATGACTATTTGTGTATGTGTTTAATAATAATAATAATAATAATAATAATAATAATAATAATAATAACATAGTGCGTGACACCTTGATTGATATCTGTTCTCGATCTGGGGTCTCAGCTCGTAAAGAGGTTGACATCGGATTGGGTGGAGAAAGGGAGCAGGTCTTACGACCAGCAGACATCTTGCTCTATTCTGGGATGGAGGGCAGGACGTATGTGTCGATTTGACCGGGTCGTCCCCCCTCACACAAACTGGTATGATGGATTTTGTGCCAGGTCGTGCAGTGATTGACGCCGCAAAACGTAAGCGCATCAAATACGGAGCCAAATGTATAGACATTGGATATGGGTTCACCCCTTTCTCATTTTCCTCCTTAGGAGAACTTGAGGCTGATGCGGTGACCTTACTTAAGCGGATCCGGAAGTTCTCTATAACTCAAGACATTGGAGCGCGCGCGGCTGCTCATATCTTTAGTAGGATTAGTTTTGCTATTGCTAAAGGTGTGGGAGCCCAGATTGTTTCGAGGCTCCCCACTAATTTCTTGTAATCCACTGGTTTTTTTTTTTTTTTTTCTAATGAA
>BPTQ01000002.1:90392288-90463604 GCA_019973895.1 Chrysanthemum seticuspe | reverse complement strand
ATAATAATAATAATAATAATAATAATAATAATAATAATAATAATAATAATAATAATAATAATAATAATAATAATAATAATAATAATAATAATAATAATAATAATAATAATAATAATAATAATAATAATAATAATAATAATAATAATAATAATAATAATAATAATAATAATAATAATAATAATAATAATAATAATAATAATAATAATAATAATAATAATAATAATAATGCTTTTAAGGGCGTTTAGGCCATTTCCTGTTAGTTAACAGTCAAAATAACGGAATATTGGTCAAAGGACCAAACCCTATACGGGTCGCAACCATAGAGAGAATACGTTAAAAAAAGATTAGGGACTATTTTCGTTAAACCCGGCAGACCACATGGACCATTTATGAAATTAAATCTATTTTTTAAAATTTAAATATCACATGAACCGTTGATCGTTAGACAAAACAAACTATACCATAACGAACAACATTTAATTATCTTTCTATAAACAAACACATTGATATACTTTAGACAAACTTTTTTCGGTCTTTTTTTCACATTTTCTTAGCTGTATCAAAGTTCGAGTTACATATCACATGTGATTTAATACTAATATCAAAGTTCGAACACTAAATATCCGTACTAAAATTGACATAAGTATTTGTGTATAAATAAAAAAACTTTTCCTGGTCTTTGCAATGAAAACCCTACATTTTTGCTTTCCAACTATATATCATACATGCTATATTCGAATGATATATTATAGCAGTTTATTTACGAAACTTCTATAATCACATTTGAAAAATCACACTTGATAAAAATTCACATGTGATTTTATCTAAATTAGTTTAATATCACATGTGATATTTCATGCAAGCTTCAACAAAGAAAGAAAAAAATAAGGACAAGAAAACGTAAAAAACATGAGAAAACGTTTTTGTCGAAAGTATATCAAAGTGCTCATATATATAAAGATAACTAAATGTTCGTCGCGATAATATATTTTTTTGGCTTAACGATTAATGATTTAAGATATATTAATATTTGAAAATTTTAAAAAGAATGAAAATAGATTTGTTATGAGTGACCAAGATTTGTTCATTTATATGTGAATAAATGTTTTGGTATGTAGGGAAAATTAGTCAAATAGACCACGCGCCCTGATGCATATCACTTTATGGACCACACCCTTTTAAAATTCGAAAGCAGACAGGTTGCCCACCGCTTTTCTTGGACCCAACCAGGGGCTGCCATGTGTCCGACAACTTATGACACAAGTACGTATTTTGAAGGTATATGTCATGTATTGTAACGTATTGTTTTTTGGGAAACTTGTATTGTTTTTTGGGCATCTTTATGTTTTTTGGGCAACTTGTATTTATACACGAGGATAGTTTTGTCATTTCATATTTTTTTAAAAAAACAAAAAAACAAACGCCCACAAAACACAGATTTACGGTACATATCCTTTAATGTCTTGTGTTCCCAATCACTTTCTTCTTTCTTCAATACAATTTGTTTAACAAAATCTTTCTTTCTTCTTTTGGTCTATTGACTTCATATCTTTATCCCAATCTTTCTGCTTTTGTTTAGAAAATATGTCTGACAATATCCCACTGGATGTTCAACTAGATATCATCAGTAGGCTACCTCATAAGTCTATACTCCAGCAACGTAGTGTTTGCAAGTTATGGAAGGCTAGTATAGATTGTGGAAGCTTCATCTTTAATTACGGTGTTCGTCGTAATGATCAGTGTTTATTTACGCTAACATTCGATATGGGTGACCAAGGTTTTGTGTTAGCTTTAGATGAACAGCTAATCGCTATGCCACTTAATACAGATTTAATGCTTTCATCTATGATTACAGTTGGCAATTCTAATGGTCTTTGGTGTTTTGTCTTTGGTGTTTTGTCTATGGTTCTAATCTAATGACTGTTATTTGGAACCCGGCAATCAAAAAATCACTTGCAGTATTTGTCCCGATTTACACGCATCAAATCGAACGTCAAAAGATTTGTTTTGGTTTTGCCGTCCGTCCGGACACTCTTGACCCGACGATCGTGAAGGTCTCCTATCCTGTTTTCGAAAGTGGTTTCTGGTATGTGTCTGTCTTTTCTTTGAACTCTTTACGGTGGACACGCCTTGAAAATTTCCACCCCCCCCCTCGTGAAACAATCAAATTGAAACGTAAAACTCAGGCACTTGTGGGTCGTTTTATCTATTGGACTGGGAGTTAAAAGTTAACTAATGAGGACGGTGTTATTTATAAGATTTATATGTTTTTTTCTTTTGATTTGGTAACCAACCAATTTAAAGTTATAGACCTACCACAGATTTTAAAAAATGAACTCCCAGTTCCATTCAATGTTTTCGATCTTGGAACCTCTCTAGTGATTTCCGGGACGATCATTGGTGAAGATATTCCATTGTTTTACGGATGGTTGTTGGACGTCAATGGTTCTTCCATAACATCATTTAGAAGCCTATTCGCCATCCCTACCCTATATTCGGTTCATTTGCTTGGGTTTACAAAGGATCAAGCTCCAATAGTGGAAGCGTACAGTGCCAATCATTTGGGTCAGTCGGTATTTGTGTACAACAACGAACTTGAATTATTTGTCTGCATGGGAATGTTAGGAGATGCGGGATCTTTCTACATCGCCCCATACAAAGAATCTCTTCTTTTGTTAAATCAGCCAGACCATGTTGTTTATAGTATGTTTTATTTTTAACTTACCATTCTTTAATTAATGTTTTATTTTTAACTTACACCATTATATTCATGTTCAACAGGTTTGTTCGGCAGAAGTTAGGGATCATGCTTAATGGTAATGAAGCTTTGTGGTTTTAGTACGATGCCTGTATGTGAAGGAAGCATGGAGTGGTTAGCATTTTCTGCGTACTTTCTGAATTTTATAAATCAAGTGGTTATATATTATGTAACCATTAAACTCATAATTATGTAGTAATCGTAATATGTAGTAGGTTGTCTGTATGAAACGTTGTATGTCAACGTATTTACTATTTCCTATGTTCTTTAATCCCATTATACATCTTTGTTTAATCTGGGGAACTAGCAGTTGTTTCCAATAAACAATGTGGCAACTAACTGTTCTACGCAGGGCAACTTCTTTTCCTTATTGACTAATTTTATAAACCAAGGAGTCCTTCTAGTTGTTACAATTCGTATTCTACAATCAACTAATAACTACCAACTAGTGACTATGCACACTTGAACTTAACAGATTTACCATTCAACACTAGTACAATATAACTAGCAGTTGTAAGTTTAATACTAGCAGCACTAAACCAATATGTCTCTATTCAGGCCCAGAATAGTAATACCAACACCTACACAAGGGCACCAGAATGGTATCAGTAGCACCTACACACGGGCAGCACAAACACGGCCATACACAACAGTATTAACGACGGTGGCATCATTTCATTGATGTGTTCTATCACAAGCAGTGGTTAAAATAGCTAGCAGTAGTAACCTGTATACTGGCAGTTGTAAGTATACAACCAATTCAGTTTTACTAGCGGTAGTAAAAATAACTATAGAGGTAGTAAAAATGACTAGCAGTTGTAAGTCTACAACCACTTCAGTTTTACTAGCGGTAGTAAAATTAACTATAGCGGTAGTAAAAATAACTAGCAGTTGTAAGTATACAACCAATTCATTTTCAATGTTTGGCGTTGCTTTCATGATTCAATGTTTTCAATTTTTATGTAGTTATTTCATTTGTTGTATCATTAAAATACATACCTAACTTTGAACTTAGTTTGCAGACTCATTAAACTGAAATATTGAATAAGCCAAACATGTATCACAGAACAAACGTAATAAGAGCCATCTCTTCATCTTGATTAGTAGGTTCTCTTGTATGTTGCAAGATCCTGTAGTGCTTTTTTACTACTTCTATACCAAGAGCCATCTCTTCATCTTGATTGGGATCAAGAGTCTATGTCATTGCATCAAGTTCATGTTCACTATTTTCTTCAAAATCATCTTCATCTACATCATGTTCCTCGTACCCTCCATCGTCATTATCATTCATGTTGCATGCCTGCATAATGGTAAACCAATATAATACATCAATAAATAATGTCGTTTGACATAATAACAATTTATCCTCACTTTACAATCATTAACAATGGCCCTAATAAACCATAACATGTACTGTTGGTATTAATGTAGTTGGATATAATTAAAAAGCAAACAACAACAATAGAGAATAAATAATCTACTAAAACTCACCTTTCACAAATTTTTCACAACAAAATCTAAAAATATTCTATTTAAAGTATCATATGATCAACATTAAAGGAGGCGACGTTTTGTTTTCTCTAGATATTTGACTTTTAATGTAGAAGACTAATAGGTTTTATTGGGCCCATCAAATATTTAACGGCACATGGCCTAGATAAGTAAACGGATGGTTGTAAAATGACCCATTTTCCAAGTTCAGGGTACCGTCCCGCGCCCTTAAAAGTTCAGGGTAGCAGGAATTCCAGTTAGCCAAGTTGGACGCAGTAAAATGGGTTTTGGCCATATTTTACGGACCAAATTTGAAAAGCTTGTATCTTGGGCGCGCGAATTAATGAACCAACCCAACAACCACATATAATGATCATAACACACCCTCGTTCTGACCATCAATTGCAAATCAACAACCCTCATCCAAAGCCTCTTGTCGACAATTAAAAAAACCAAAAAAATTTCCTTGAAAACCATGTCGTTTTGAGCTAATGTTACCACCATTATGAGAGATTATATTAGCAACATGCCAGATACAGTGATCGGTAACATTTTGAATCGATTGCCAATAACAGAAGCGGTGAGCACCTCTATTTTATCTACAAATTGGAGGTTTAAGTGGACCTTGCTCACCGAAGTCATAATTGATGAGGATTTCTTTTATTATTTAACATATAAGTTTGATGGGAGCCATGTTACTAGACTTTTAAATCAGCTTACGGGTCCCATAAAAAAGTTTGTCTTATCTGTAGATCCCAAACCGTTGTCTGGAATGGAAGACTTGAATTATGAAGAGATTCGTGATTGGCTTATGTTTTTGGTACTGCAAGGAATTCAGGAGCTGACAGTTAGAAACTGGTATGGACAACCAGTTACATTGCCAACCGAACTTTACGGGCGTATTGAATTGAAACATCTTGAAATTCATTGTTGTGATTTTCCTAGTTTGGTGTTTTTCACTAGTTTTCCAAATTTATTGAGCTTAGAATTGTGTTTAGTCAAATTTCTTACCGGTACAGTTTGGGATTTAATTGCTGGTTGTCCCTTACTTGAGTCTCTTAGATTGGATGTTGAGAGTACAAACGGGATGAAACTATGGAATCTTGCAAGTCTTAGGAATTTGAAGAAGTTACATTTGTCATTCGGTATTTCGAATGCTGTCACGACAATCATAGCATCCAATATCTTTCACCTGACAAGACTTCCATCTCTTGAGACCCTTACATTGGATTTTGACTATTGCACGGTAAGACCGTTTTGAGATTTACACTTCTAATTTTACAATGTTAAATATATGTGTAACTGTAACGACATTTAATCTTTAAAACTAACCCAAAACTCGACCTGTTGTAGTTGATGCGTGATGGTAATTCCAGGATGAATGTCCCTTTGCCGTTTGTATCCCTCGTTAATCTGAATCTAAAAGGAGTTGATTTTGGCGAGACTGTTATCGTGTCACTCATCGTCCAAATGATTCGCGTATCTCTAAACTTGAAAAAGCTGGAAACCAGAGTAAGTGTAATACTTTATTACTCTATTTCATACGTATCAAATAAACATCCGTAAACTGCCATGTTTTTCTATCTCAATACTATTTGATTTTCCAGGATGCACACACGCTTAGTGTTTTACCTTTGGAACAACCTTCATTTGATTTAGACACAACCACATTCGGTCATGGGCAGATTCAGACAGTGATTTTTCGATCCTTTCCTAGATCACAGAATGAATTACACATAATAAAGTTTATACTTGCTTGTTCCACGTCGTTAAAGAAAATGTATATCAGGGCCAGCGATTTGATGGACGATGGTTATGATAATATCAAGACGAATTGGGAGTTCGCTAGGAAGTTGTTGAAACTCCCCCGATCTTCCGTCACAGCCGTTGTAAAATTGTTCTAGTGGTTGTAGTTTTATGTATGGTTTCAATACCCTGCGTCAATTAAATTTGTGTACACAAAGTTTGGTGTGTCTGTTTATCAAGGGTTTATGTAGTAATCGTAATATGTTGTAGGTTGTCGTCTGTATGAAACGTTGTATGTCAACATATTTAGTATTTCCTCTGTTGCCATTATCCATTTTTATTTCATCTCGCCAACTAGCAGTTGTTTCCAAATATCAATTTGGCAACTGACTGTTGAACGTAGGACAACTTCTATCACTAGCAGTTGTTATAATAACTAGCAGTTGTGCGTATAGCAGTTGTAAGTATACAACCTATTCAGTTTACTAGCAGTAGTCAGTATAATTAGCAGTAGTAAAAATTAACTAGCAGTTGTAATTTGGCAACCAATTCATTTTATAATTACAGATATTTAATTTAAGTAATCAAGCATAAAAGCATCGTACCATTTTTTGACGTTTAGAAAAGTCGCATAAACCTCAAAATAATCAACTCACTCTACACATCTAATAACATGAAGCGTTATGTGCTTACGTCAAACTGATGATAAACTCACTCTACACATATAATCAACCAATTAGGAGCAACCAATTGTGTTGCTCTTTATAACAATTTTGTGGTATTTTTAAAATCCGCGACCTAACAAAAATAATGTAACATTTTTTTAATCTAACTAGTTACAATACATCGACATTTCCGTTTCATCAGTATTCACTTGAATAGTATGTTTGAAAACAAATATTAATGTTAACAAATTAAATTCACACCTATAAGTTATGGTCTATAAAAGACCTACAAATATTATTAATACACGAATACACTGAATAGTATTAGCGAGTAGAACCTTGGAGTGTATCGACTCTAGCCTGGACCTCCTTTTATAGTCTCAGGAGTCCTTTACAATATACAGGATAATTATACTTAGCATACTTATCTAATACAAAACATCCTACCCAAGAAATTCAAGAATGTTACATATTAAACCGACACAATCATACTAGCAGTGAAAAACTACATTAGCAGTGGTTTGCTCTTTATTTTCAAAACAACTGTTTTACTCTTGTAGCAGTTGTTAGTATTTTTGGACGTATTTATCCTCAAATGTGCTATTCTAATGAGCAAACACAACCGTTATCGTCATCTACTATCTAGACACGACACCATTTTATGACGCTTAGAAAAGTCGCATAAACCTCAAAATAATCAACTCACTCTACACATGTAATAACCTGAAGCGTTATGTGCTTACGTCAAAGTGAAGATGTTGACGTTTTTACAATAACTTATGGTCTATAAAACACCTGGAAATAATATTAATACACGAATACTCTGAATAGTATTAGCGATTACAACCTTGAAGTGTATCGACTCTAAATATGCCGAAAAGTTATATCAAACTCTAGCCTGGACCTCCTTTTATAAGCTAAGGAGTCCTTTACAATATACAAGATAATTATACTTAGCATACTTATCCGTACAAAACATCCTACCCAAGAAATTCTAGAATGTTACATATTAAACCGACACAATGATACTAACAGTGAAAAACTACATTAGCAGTGGTACGCAACTTAATTGTGAGTGTGGATTCCTTCTTGTTTGCTATCATTTTCTTGAAGGATTTCCCGTCATTTGGTTCTCTTGGGGCGGCCGTATTTTCATATGGGATTCCCTGCAGAAGTTCGATAGGCTTCTCAACGGGTTTCCCGTGTAAATCCGCCCCTATGATCCCCTATGCGCGGTACTGGAAGAGCTTTTAGTGGGGTTGCTTTTCCAATCCGCGCAGCTTTTATTTTAGAGCAATGGTAGAACCACAAATAATTCAGAAAAAATACATCCACACGCTGACGTGATAGGTTTGAATTGGAGTGAGGAGAGAGAACTGTCACAAAATACACCAATCATCCCATACATGATAGCATGGGATTTTTTTTTGAATTATTTATGTGGTTTGCTCTAAAATTAATCCCAGTGCCCGAAAGCTCGTCATTTTTACCTTTAACCCAGTCTATCCAACCCGATATGCCAGGATTAGTAGACGTACACTTGCTTCGGGGGCCGGGCTGCAATCAACAGAGGACTGAGACCAGAAATTTCAGCCGTGTTGTTTGCCTCTCTTTGCACATTCTACCACTCCTTCGACCCCAATACCCATGATATACATCCTTCTTCCGCTCTGGAAGAGCGAGGTTAAGAAAGAACTGCCTGAACTTTGAACATCCCAAATGGCTAATGAGAGTCTAATCGGTTTAAACTCCAACCTTCGGTACGCCATATGGTCAGGTCAGGCTTCCACAAACCTCAAAGGACACGGGTTTTGGTTGAAGGAATGTTGTGAATGGTCGCGGAGATAGGTCAATTTTGTCGTCTTAGAAACGACAAATTGTTTTTAGTAGTCATTTAAGAACATGTTTCAGTTGTCGCAGCAACTGCTTTGCGCTTATGTTTTTGTTTTGGGGGGTAAAGGTTTAGGCTATGTATGGGCTTTTTGGAACCGACGGTGCGTGGGCAACGGGTTAACATTTTCAACCTCTCTTTGTTGTTTTTTGTTGGTGGAGGAATGGTTGTTTTTTTATGTGCTTTCCCTTTATTTACCTCGCGTATTTAAAGGGAGGATTTTACTGTTCTTGCACGCGGTATAATTAATTTCCAATTACTGTTTTGTGGGTAGGCACGTGCCTAGGCTCCTGGGCATCTATTTTTCCTGCTGGATTTGTCATAAAATTTCTAGGGAAGGAACGTGAATATTTACTTGCAGATTTTCTCTCCTTTTTTGGTATTTGGATAAGACTTATCCGTAATTACAAACCGTTTGAATTTATCGGTTTATTATCATCCTTTTTTGTACTGAAAGTTTGCTATGTCTGTACATCTGTTGTTGGTTTTGAAAATGTTGCTTAAGCACGTTTGACAAACTGAAGTAAATCATGCATATCCGCGCTTTAAATTTCACTTTTAAAATTTGAACTTCAACTAGTCATTTGGAAAACAGAAACAAAGTTGATATTTGCGTCGACACTAGCGGTGGTTTGAGCGACACTAGCGGTGGTTTGAGCGATCCTAGCAGTGGTTTTTTAAACTGTAGCAGTGGTTGCCTATTCACATATGCATATAATTGAGAATTTGTTCAAACCATGTAGCCTCCTTTGGTTTTTCCAAAAACGCAACCATGTTGTGGTTTTTTATCCCCAATTTAATCAAAATTAATTTGTACTTTCAAAACAACTGTTTTAACTCTTGTAGCAGTTGTTAGTATTTTTGGGCGTATTTATCCCCAATTGTGCTATTCTAATGAGCAAACGCAACCGTTATCGTCATCTAGTATCTACACCAAAAATTCTAACAATCAAGTTAAAGTTATTGGGCAATTTCGTTGGAACCTCAGGCCACCTTCCAATTTGCAATCTGGGCAACTAAATGCCATCATTGGGCAATACTTGTTGTACGATGGGGCAACCATAATTCTTAACCATATGATCATAAAGGATACACTTAACAGCATAAACCTAACAACACTAAGTTTGGCATAGAAGCACTATCGCATGGTTGGCAGCATAAACTCATAATTATTTTTTACAAGAACAAACATTCATAACAGGTGGAACCATTCCTTGTGCACTAGCCCTTTTTTTCTATGATCTCGAACCCTCTTTCAGTTTTCGTGATAGAAACACGCTTTGTTAACTTCCTTCTTTTGAAAGGTGTTGCACTACCGCACTGCATGCCAGCGTCCTCTTCCTGCCATACCATGTTTTTGAAATAAAATTGTGACAAAGCCTGTAGCTCGTGCACAATGTAGACGTCAATGGATCCATTCTCATCAGCAAGGTCATACATTCGTCGAACGTCATTGTCTGTGTGCAACAATGTTAAACCATCTTCTAGTGCCTTATTTGGTGCAGCATAAAATAAAGCCCATTTTTCCCCTCTAATATCATTCAAAACATGATCAAGCACCCTGGTAAATGCAACCCTGGTGGAGCTAAAACACCAGACATCAGCAAGGAGACCGCCTACATAGCGGAGTGGCTGAAATTAAAATTTCCCGTTGTGGTGCACTTTAAATATGACTTCTTTGGTTTCCGCCATGTCCTATAAAACATAAACCCTAATAACAATTTCAATAACTTTTAATTAAATAAATATTTAATAATAGAATATAAAATATAAAGCTGTACAGTTATTTATATTTATATACTCTATAAATATATGAACGAATAAGGTAACAAAGTACATACGGGGGAGTACAACAAACCTAGATTTGTTTATAAAAAAGAAGAAAAGGACAACGATTTTTTTAATTGGATTCTTCGATGAAAGTGTAAGCATCTGCAATGCAACTTGGTGAAAGACTTTAACTTGGTAAAAGACTTTTTTACTATTCTAATAAGATATTCAAATGACTTGTTCCATTGTGGCAATAACTTTGAAGAAGACTTTTTACAAAAACACTAGTAAAGACTTCAACTGTTTGAAGCTATTATCAAAAAGCTTTTGTATTTATAAAATTTCATTTTTCACCCAACATTAAATATGCAAATGCTTTTTGCAGTGGAGTAATTGTGTTCAATGCATCAAGTCTTTTATGACTTGATGCATTGGTAATGCTCGAGGAATGTGTGGATGTTGATAGTTGAAGATTATTAATTTGATTTAAAAATACAAAACCATTTCCCAAAAAACAACTCACATACTTACCAGTAAACAGGTGAAAAGTGAAAACAAAATAGCCAAATGCTAGAGTTCACAAAAAAGTCAAAAAAAGTAAAATGCATAGGCCACTGATACTCTAACTCTTTGTGACCACAAAAAACCCATTTGCAAACACCAATTATTACAGTTAGTTTGGATTATTCACACTATACACCAATTCAAATTGTCAATAAATAATACAGCTGTTTACACAAAAACTAAAAACACCTTTTCATTTGTGAAATTTACCTTTCACTTCTACTGTGATATTTTAGTCAATTGACATTTAGATCAATTAGATTATCAATCATCACAATCATTTATGAAATGGCGTGTTCTTTGTGTCAAGATGGTACATGCACTCCGAATTGTACTAATTTGCACGATTCTTTATTTAAAGACATGATAAACCGTTTCAAGAGAATGGTAATTGCTTGTGAGCCGGGAAAGACTTTCCCAATAGAAGGAAATTTTAGAGAGAAACAAGAGCTGATTGATAAGAGGAAGAAAATGATTGAACAACTTCCAGAGTATGAATGTGAGTATGAAGATATGAAAGCGCGTTTCAAGAGGATCGAAGATGATAATGCTAATTTGGAAGCAACGTGTGAAGAAGCGATAGCTGATTTTAAGATTTACAAAGATTATAATGCTGATGCTGAAGCGAAGTATGAAGAGATGCAAACCAGTTTTAAGATTTTGAAAGATCATAATGTTGTTGTCAAAGCTAAGTATCAAGAGATGGTTAAATGTGCCAAAAATCTTATCAACAGACTCAAAGAAGTTGCAGCTGATGCTGATGATTTTTAGGATTATGAATGTGTTTTGTAAATGTTTAAGAATGTGCTATTTTGGACTGATTAGGTATGTAAGGTAATAAGTATTTATCTAATTAACAAGGTACTAGATTACTGCATCAAATTTTATGTTATGATTTTATGATATCATTTGTGAAAACATAAATAATCAAAATAATAGCCGATCTCGATATTCTTCACATGCGAATATACTCTAACTAGACTTAATTGCAATACTAAACTCAAATTTCCATTAGTTATTGATATTATTCACTAGGAAACATAAATTTTCCAAACCTCAAGAGTCAAGATGATTCTTTAAAGGCTGCAGTTGAAGAAAAGGAGAATGAAGGGGTGCAGGCAACCACTTACAGTATTGTTGCATCCACCGCTAGTATTGGAGTAACCACTGCTTCTATTATTATACCCACTGCCAGTTCAGACGTTTCCACTGCATAGGCAACCATTGCTACAATTATAACCACATCAATAACACCAACACCAAAACCAAAAAAGGCTGACAATGAGATTACCATACAATTGGTCAACCAAAAGCAATCTCACTCTATCCCTGCACCTAGAGCTATTGCTAAGACTCTAAACATTGGTGAACCTGTGCAGAAAGACGTAGTTACTCAAACTGATATTGGAAAGGGTATAGGGACTGCAGATCCAACTTTGGTGTTTCAAAGTACAGAGGATCAGATAGCTTTTGATGAAAAAACCACTCCTTATTAGTCTACAAACTGCCACTAAATTTTTTAATGAACCAAGTAATGTTACATACTTAACTAAGGACATATAAGGTATCATACCCTACATAATTACGAATCGGATACACATAAAAAAGAGCAACGGATTATAAAATGGAATTAACACCTATCTAACATAGCTATTCATCGAATAACAAAAACGATTTATTATAACACAGAACCAATTGGAAATAATCATATGTAATAAACAACGAGAACAATATTTACGTACCATATTTGGGAACATTTTTTTAAAACTTGATCAATCGAATGTGGTTTGCAATCAACACTGTAGCTTTAAAGATGGTGACATAACTGACGTTACAAGGAAGACAGGGGGCTGACGAAGAAGACGGTTTGATTTGTGAAAATAGTACTGCGAGAAGCAAGAGAAAACCGATAACTATGGATGCTTTATTGGTCAGTGACTTTTGGATTTTGAACTCTCTTAATTAATGGATACTGTACTTTTACTATTCAAATGTGTACTTTTTTATCTAACGTAAAATGACGATAGAACCATTTTTAAAATTATACGGTTGCCCACCGCTTTTTAGTTGCCCAAAAAACAATACCTTAGACATACGGGACACTTGTCGCAATGTCGATGAGTTGCCCAATGACAGCGGTTGCCCTCGGTCTATTTTCAAATTAAAAATAAAAGTGGTCTAGAAAGTGATATGCATCAGGGCGCGCGGTCTATTTGCGTCATTTTCCCTGGTATGTAAATGAAGAGGAATTTTCATTCGATTACTATTATTCTAGTGTTTACCAATGGACTAATCCCTACCATCCATTTAGTTTAATCTAACAGTGGGAATTAACCTAAGATTTAATAGATAAACCTAAATTCATGTTTTTTTTTCTTGTATTTTTGTCTTTCTTTTTTATTTCAATTTTTTTTTTGCCTTTTTTTTAAAAAAATTCACGTTTTTTTTTTCTTTTTTTTTCACGTTATTTACGTTTTTTTAATTCGTGTTTTTTCTTCACTTTCATACATTTTCATATGTTTTCATACGTTTTCGTCCGCTTTCATATATTTTCGTCTGTTTTCATACATTTTCGTCCGGTTTTATACGTTTTCGTCCGGTTTCTTACATTTTTGTCCATTATTCATACGTTTTCGTCCGTTTTCATACATATTCGTCCGTTTTCTATCTTTTTTGTTCGTTTTCATATGTTTTTGTCCATTTTTAAATATTTTCGGCCGTTTTTAGACGTTTCATACGTTTCAGAATATCACAAGTGATATTCTGAATATCACAAGTCATATTCTGTGATATTCGAAATATCACAAATGATATTCTGAATATCACAAGTGATATTCAGATTAACACAAGTGATATTCTGTGATATTCAGAATATCACTTGTGATATTTTGAATATCACAAGTGATTTTCTGAATATCACAAGTGATTTTCTGAATATCACAAGTGATTTTCAACTAATGTTTTGTAACATAAAATCAAGAGTAATATTCAGAATATCACAAAGTGATATCTAGAAAATCACAAGTGATACTCATAGTATCACAAAGTAATACTCAGAAAATCACAATGATATTCAGAATATAACAAAGTGATATTCAGAAAATCACAAGTAATATTCAGAAAATCATAAAGTGAGAAAATCACCAAGTGATATTCTGAATATAACAACGTGATATTCATAATATCACTTGTGATTTTCTGAATATCAATTTAATCACATGTGATATTATGAATATAACCGATATCACTCGTGACAGTAACTAACGTATGAAAACGGACGAAAACGGATCAAAACGTAAGAAAACGGACGAATACGTATGAAAAACGGACGAAAACGTATGAAAAAGAAGAAAAAAAAATACGAATTAAAAAAAACGTGAATAAAGTGAATTAAAAAAAAAGAAAAAAACAAAAAAAAAATATAAACAAAAAAGAAACACAAAAACACAAGAAAGAAACTATAAACTTAAGTTTATATATTAAATTTTAGAGTAAACTGCAAAAATCATCCATGTGGTTTGTGTATTTTCGTAAGAATCATCCCTATCTCAAACCTTCAGCATTAAACATCCCCAAGTCCACAAACCTTTAGCAATAATCATCCCTGAGCACTAACGTCGTTAGTTTTACCCGTTAAGTGTTAAATAATATTTTCCCGTTAGTCCCTCCCTTAACATTTGTTACACCGTTAGTCCTCATTTAACGTTTTCGTCACTTTTTTATGTTTTTATCCGTTTTTACTCGTTTTCGTCCGTTTTTGTCCGCTTTTTATCCGTTTTTTGTATGTATTCGTCCGGGTTTTTTTTACGTTTTTTACGTTCTCGTTCGTTTTTTTAACGTTCTCGTTTGTTTTTTTACGTCTTCGTCATTTTTTTTACGTTTTTGTCCGTTTTTGTCAGTTTTTTATCCATTTTTTTAACGTTTTTATCCGTTTTCGCCCGTTTTTTTACGTTTTTGTCTGTTTTTATTCGTTTTCGTTCGTTGTTTATTCGTTTTCGCCAGTTTTTTACGTTTTTGTCCCTTTTTTTTACGTTTTTATCCTTTTTTTTTTCGTTTTCGTTAGAAAAAAAATAAAAAATTTTGAATAAAAAATTAAAAAAAAAAATTTGAATAAAAAAAATATTTTTCAAATATTTTTTTTAAAAAAATCTTATAAAAAAAAATTTTGAATTTTTTTTTTCAAAATTTTCAATATGTCGAAATTTGAATAAAAAAAATCTTATAATTTTTTTTTTCAATATTTTTCGAAATTTGAACATGTTGTAAAAAAATTTCCGAAAAATATTGACAAAAAACGGACATTTTTTGATTTTTTTTTTTCAAAATATTTTTTCAGAAATATTTTTTTTCCAATTTTTTTTTTTGGAAATTTTTTTTCTTTTTGGAATAAATTTTCAATATGTTGAAATAGTACAAAAACGAAATAAAAACGGACAAATGTAAGAAAAACAGACAAAAACGTAAGAAAACTGGCGAAAAAGATTAAAAAACATGCGAAAACGGAAAAAAACGGACAAAAACGTAAAAAAAACGGGCGAAAACGGATAAAAAACGAACGAAAACGGATAAAAACAGACAAAAAAGGTAAAAAAATCGGGCGAAAACGTAAAAAACGGACGAAAACGGATAAAATTGTTAAAAAACGGTCGAAAACGGATAAAAAAATGACAAAAACGGACGAAAAACATATAAAAACAGACGAAAAGGGATAAAAACGTTAAAATGACGAACGAAAACGTAAAAACGTTAAAATGACGGACGTACACGTAAAATAAACGGACGAATATATACAAAAAAGGGACAAAAACGGATAAAAAGCGGACGAAAACGAGTAAAAACTGACAAAAACGTAAAAAAGTGACGAAAACGTAAAATGAGGACTAACGGTGCAAAAAATGTTAACGGATGGACTAACGGGAAAATATTATTTAACACTTAACGGGTAAAACTAACGACGTTAGTGCTCAGGGATGATTATTGCTAAAGGTTTGTGGACTTGAGGATGTTTAATGCTGAAGGTTTGAGATAGGGATGATTCTTGCGAAAATACACAAACCACATGGATGATTTTTGCAGTTTGGTTAATACTTACCATTAAATTAAAGTAGATGAATGACGAAAGAAATTAATTATAAACCAATTGACAATATTTAATGCAAAATTCGAAATAAAAACTGCATTTATAACGGGGATTACGAGTTACGACTTACGACGTCCTCCTTTTGGGTCAAGCGAACGTTGAGCTTTATTTTGGAATCCAGCGTTAAACCAGGAGAATGCACGTGGACCTGCGCGTGCATTTGCACGCATATATATTTCTGGTCCCCCTCCCTCATTTATTTAGTGTTATAGTACTTATTTTAATTACAGTAAATGTTAATGATAAAGCATGTATACTTCCCTTGAAAATTCTTAATAATTGCCAGAAATTATTACGACTCTAATCAAAGGTAATATACATAAAATGATAGAATATGCTCCATGTGATATTGTAATACAATGTATTGTATATATCAAGAGTTTTTTATTTTATAGTATGAAGGAGACTATCGAGTATAACAAATCTTACAATTTTTTTTCATTATTATATGTGTTATTTGATAAATAAATTAGCTACTGAGAACGTTTTTGGGGAGAGAAAATTGAAATACATGAAAAGAATGAGTAGCAAAGGAAAATGACCCAGTTATGCTTTAGACAAACCTGAAAATTATAAATAACTAATGATTTGTGCATGCTTTATTGTTTTACCTCATCTAATAATATCCATATGCAAATCCTCACTATAGTATAAAGTAACATACTTTCTGAAAACATAAACTAATGAAATTTGAACACTTGTTGGAACTATCAATATCAATATAGTTTTTATACATGCATCCAAAAGTTAGCATAAAATAAGATAACACTAATTTTTAATTCCATAATCCTATTTTATCACCCCCGTTGTGCTGACCAATACACTTTTTCTTTATCGTGTGTTGGGTTTTCACTTTATCGAATTTGGATATCCTATTTTTGCATCCGGTACGGATATCATGTGTTTTTGGAATATCATCAATTTAATGTAAAACACATTTATTCGTTTCATTGTACACTAGCTTTGAGTATTGACAACGCCTGGACTTTATGAAGCAAAGAATATTTATTCTATAAAAAGAAAGAAGAGTAGTAAAAGATGAACAAAGAAAAAAAAAAACCCTTATATCATAGAACGAACCAAACTTGTAGTCTAGTGGTACTAAGGTGATCCACGAACCCATGGTGGATAATCACAATATGTGAATAAAAAAGACGTAAAGTAACTTGAAGTAGTGTATGCATGTGTCTTTGTCGCAAATTTGTAATTACCAAACTGAATTTAGAGCTCACTTTAGGCCAAATATATATGGAAAAAGAAGCATAGATGTATTTGTATACTTGATAAGATTACAAGTTAAATGCTTACTCGAGAATATCACTACTTAAACACGGATTCGTAAAACAAGAATGTATTTGTATTCTCCCAATTTGATATGTGATAATTTTCTAACGTATTATAATTCGCTATAATAAACAGAAGTTTGAAGGACAACTTTCATTTTCTAAATGGTGACAAAATTATTTGGCTCAAATGACCGCAATCAAGGTTATAAGTAGCGCGAGGCGTGACGTAGCGACACAAAGTATGAAAATATTTACATATTTATATCATAATTCATATATATCGAGTTTACAAAAACATGTGACATATGACGACGTGACGACATGACATGACGACATGACCAAGCCTTACATTTTTACGAAACTTTTGCGAGCCTTTTAAAACATTGGTCACAATATCATTTGTACGACAAGTAGAAGCAGTAGCAATCATATTTCAACCTTTATTTGAGTAGCATTTATAAGACTAGCGTTTATATAAAATTTAAAACGGTGCATGCTACTTGTCAAACAAGTTGTCTATAGTTAAACGTTAGTTGCTTAAAAACACCCCAAAATGTTTTGGGCCAAACATACAATGTAACAAGATTTAAGATGGGATAAGTGAACTTATTTGTATTGGATTGGTATTTAATATTTGTTATAAACTAGTATTTGTGTTTGTATTGGATTAGGCCCAAACTCAAATGTTAAGTTAGTCATTAGTATAAATATTAGATCTCATGTAAACATTATTATCGATCAATATTAATCAATCAAGCTATCATGTCTTTACGTAGTATTCAGGCTTTAGATAAGATCCACCATCAGTCATTGGCTACTCGCAGATGATCCGGAGGAATTCTAGTTTTTTTTTTTTTTTTTTCCATTATTGTTTTTTGGTTAGGTTCATTTTTAAACAAATATATTCCGTTTTTAGGATTGAAGTGATCGTGTTTTGGGATTTATTAGTTCCATCGTTTGACATAAAGTTTTTGTTCCATTCATCTCTGTTTTGTTATTGGGCTTTCGAATTGGAATTGGGCTTTGAACTAGAACATGGGTTTTCTTTTATAAACTTCGTGAGGGTGGTCACGTGAGCTTCTATCTGTTTTTCGTTAGATTTCAAAAGTATTTATGGTAGGGGATCTAATAAATCTTTTTTAAAAAATGTAGAAAAGCCACTCTTAAAGTAGCATGTGTCCACCACCTCAAATTATAAAAGAAATCTCGTAATTAATCATTTTTCACGTTTTTTACATTTCACCTTCAAAATTCAAATGCATATAACTTTTAAACGACAAATTTTTAGAAAAATCCGATTTCACCAAAATTTCTAAAATTTAATCCTCTTTAATTTGGTATAAATCTTGTTAAATATTTCAAAACTTTTTTTTTACATATTCAATTGGTCTTGATTTTCTTTATTTTTTGAGCATTTAGGCCCTTATTTTTTACTCTCGAAAATGTCGAATCGTGAAAAACGTAAAACTTGAAAATTATAAATTTCCGTTCACTCTTTACATAGGTTTCTGAATCACTCAAATCCGATATGAAATGAGAGAGATATCATACGTTAAAGATGACGTTTTAGTCATATTTCTTAGACACAAGGTGTTTGATGAAATGTCTAGCTTATATATTTTTTTTTTGTTAAAATTGCATTAAATGCTCTAATTTTTGTGCCACAACGCATCATTAATCATTTTATTAATGTAAGATTCAAAAAATGATTTTTTTTAATCGTTAAAAAATAAATAAATAAATAAATAAAATAATTGTACGTCTTGTTCATCAGTTAGTATTGTTCGTCAGTTAGTGTTATTCATCAGTTAGTGTTGTTAATCAGTTTGTCATCGATGAACAACACTAACTGATGAAAAATATTGTTCATCAGTTAATCTTGTTCACCAAAATGTTCATCAGTTATGGTCACATTATTCATCAGTTTATCACTGATGAACAATACAAGCTGATGTATAGTATTGTTCATCAGTTATGGTCACATTATTCATCAGTTTATCACTGATGAACAGTACAAACTGATGAACAATACAAGCTGATGTATAGTATTGTTCATCGGTTAGTGTTGTTCATCAGTTAATCTTGTTCATCGAAATGTTAGTCAGTTATGGTCACATTTTTAATCAGTTGGTTATTGTTCATCAGTTAATAAAAAGCTAAAAATAACAAAAGATGTATTGTGGTACACCAATTAGTGCATTTAAATGTACTTTCATAAGAAAAATATATTTTAGGGATTTTATCAAACACTTTGTGTGCACTAAATATGACTGAGACGTCATCTTTAACGTGCGATATCTCACTCATATCGTATCGGATTTGAGTGATTCAAAATCCTGAGTAAAGAAGCCAAAAAGCTACAACTTTCATGTTGTAAGTTTTGCATAATTCGGTCTCTAAACTAGACAAAATTAGAGCCGAAAATGCCAAAAATTTCAATAAAATCAATACCCACTTAAAAAGTTGAAAAAAAAAGTTGCGATTCATATATCAAAAGGCATACCAAATTAAAGAGAATTAAATTTTAAAAATTATGGTGAAATCGGTTTTTTGTAAAATTTTGTCGTTTGAAAGTTGTTTACGTTTGAAATTTATGGTGAAACTAAAAAAAGTGGTCAAATGACTAATATACCCTCTAACAAAAAATATTAAAGAAAAAAAGGAAAAAATTGGTGGAGGACACGTGGCACTACCTTATTGGCTTTGTAGACTTTTTATTTGTTTATCTTTTTAAAGGATCGCACCTCAAATATTTATTTGTAATTGCCTGAATAGAAAATAGATTTCAAATTTTTTTTAATCTATCTATCAATCATCGGCGTTGAATTAATTTATACTATGAACTTTATTTTACACTATTATTTTCAAACATATAAATTCACTCAATCATTGTGTTGACTTTTCGGCATGTTTTATCTCAGGTTCATAAAGTATAAGCTGACATGTGAAGGCGCACAAAAATACTTTGAAGACAATGCATTCGATAAAGTTTTGCAACTTTTATGTTATACTTTTTATGTATAGTGAAATGGATTGGGACCTCTTTGTAAACTCTTATATTATTTATAAATCGAATGCTAATTTATTTCAAAACGTCTTATTTAGAGTCATTTTATGTAACTTGTACTTTGTGCTATGAAGTAATACCCAGTGACACAATCTTCAGTTGCGATAATTTTTGGGGTGTTATACCTTGTTGAATACCCATCAAAGCTATGTGATGATTTCAGTTTAGTTTCATGATTCATGGTGGAAATTTGTAGGTTTTGATATATTAACATGTTAGCTATTATCTTAAACAAGTTTATGAGGTTTTTGTATATGTTCAGTGATCTAAGACCATGTTTGCATGTTTTGTGGTTTATGATAGATTACGTTAAATAATTTATGAAGTTGGTGGTTAGAAATCTATAGCTAAATCATGTTGAAAATGAGCTAGTTCATAATTACAATCATAATGATGCTTAGATAGAACATAAAAAAAGGGTGTTTGGTACAAAGCTAAAATAGTGTTTAAATTAGAGAAATTGATTATATATACATGTTGGAAAATGATCTTATTATGTATAATAAGTTGAAGTATGAGTCAGAAAGTTATTATAATTGGTTTATGTCGATTTTGGGTCGTTTCAGTGATGTATTGATTTAGGACAGCAAGTTGTGCAAAATTTTGTGTCAACTATGAAGGATCGTAGAAAATTAACCGTTCGTCAAATTAAGTTGAGGTCAAAACCATACTTGTAGATCTCTGAGTATACTTTCCAAAAGAATTGGTTCCATGTCCTAACTCCAAGTTTAAGTGGGCCAAATATGCAAATTACAGCAGACTTTCTATAAAACGCAGAATTTGCTATATCATATAAGTTAGCGAAATGATGTAGGTTATGTGTACATTGTTATAGTAGGTTATAATGACTATAGAATGATGTATTTATATATTCAGGTGATCTCGGAAGTCCAGGAATTCCCGAGGAATGCCTAAGCCAACCGAGGTGAGTAATAGTTTAGCTCTAGCCCATGTTATGTGATTATAACTTGTTTTTGGCTCAAGCATTGAAGAATTTATGTGCAAACCATACAACAAGCTTTCACACTCGCCTTCACGAATATGTCGAAGGGTCACACCGATGAACACTAAACACAACATGCAAGCGGAAATAAGAAACGAGATTACGAAATGAAATGGAATAAATGAGGAAATGAAAATACGACGTTATTTTCATTAAAGGGTTAAACAATTATTACCCGAACTTAATATTTATCTGGGATAAAAATTAAGAGGTAATTAATGAAAAAGACAAAACTAATATCCCTTATGATATTAATTTCGGTCGAATGACCTTAAGTTGGAAAGGGAGTTTGTTTCTTAAACAAACTCGAATACTTGTTGTACATGTATTCTAGAATGCTCCTAAAAGGCCTATAAATACAAAGGCATTCTTATAACACATCAACTAAACCCTAAAACCCCTATCCAACCGATCGGTCGACCAAAGGTATTCTAAACTATTTGTCGACTTTAATTCGACCCAAGGTCGAATCCCAAATCGACCCTAGTCGATTTTAGTTTCGTAAACTTGCATAGATTTGAGCCCTAGTTCTACCTGTACAATATCAGTGGATACCTGACGCAATGCGTAGAGTGGTTTTCCTCCCGAAAACCTTTATTTGGTCGATCCATAAAGAAGAAGGCATATTCACGTATTAGACTGATTTAGCAGCTTACAAAACCGCTAGGAAACAAGTTAGTATGTTGTAAATACCCTTTTACGTGTTTAGGGTTAGGTTATATCTCTAACTAGGAAAGATCTTGCTAACTAGGGTTTTTCTGGTTGTTTGGCCACTTATGTGTTTTATTCCGTTATGCATGTTTTATTTTTCATACCAGAACCATACAGTGGTATCAGAACCACCCTAATTAGGTTTCTTAGCAATTGCTATTATTGTCATAAGAAATAAAAACTTTAATTATGGTTATGCATAGGATCAACTAATTAGAGTTTTCTAACCCTACTAAAATAGATTCTATAGGGATTCTGGGTATCCGAGATCAAACATGATGAAACCCTAATTTGGTTGTCATGGAAAAAACTAGAGTTTACTTGTAAAAAAGGGTAATAAATACCGATCTAATTCCCTTAGAATAGACCAAAGGCAAGTCAAGTAAATTCTAAAATCCACGCACGACCACACACACTAGTCACCTTGTGAGTGTTACTCCAACTCGTGACTCCGGTTACACCTTGGGGTCCTTACCGAATGTGGAAAACCAAACGTCCTCACCCTCAATAAGTACCACACATAAACAATATATATTTTTTATTTGATTAATTCCATATTGCAATAAACATCTATAATTCTATGGCGAATTCTTAATGACTAATTATTCCGCATATTTGGCTATTGTTGTTAGTAAAAAAAATTAATCATAAGTGTGTATCATGTTGTGCTATGCATGTCGAATTTCTTCACTGATTAGATGAACACATTATATCTCTTCTGATTTCCATCTTATTTAATTTACTTATTATTTACTTATTTGTCTTGTTTCAATATTTTCTCAATTATTGATCACGTGGATCTAAAACATAAACCCCCCAAATTATATGTTTTCATAATTTGCTTTTAAACAAACTATTTCTTTCGCTCCTACGAATGACCTGATCTAACCAAGTCTATACTATACGCGATCGGGTACACTGCCCAAGAATGTTAGTGTTTCTTGAAAATATACATACATAAATTGTGAGGATCTAAACACCTTTGAGACTTGTGTTATTAGATACTTTGAAGTTATACCAAGTAGTATGCGGAATCTACTACTTAGCACTTTAGAAGACAATGATTATTTGATATATATGGAACAGTAAACAAAGATGTAACAAAAAGCTTCAATATTATTGATGATAATACGAGTGATCTTTATTTATCACTAGGGTTTACAACCTTGAAGCTTACCCAAAAGATACGTGTATTACTTCTAACCCTAGGACCTCCTTTTATAGCTTAAGGAGTCCTTTACAAGATAACTATACAATATTCGTATCAATCTAAACGTATAAGATATATATGCAATCTATTCCATAGTTACATAACGCGTACATATCCTATTAGCATTACAAACCATATGTACTAGCAGTTAGTATTGCTAGTGTATTCTTCACTAGTCTAGTATGTATGCTTGGCAGTACCTATAGCAGTTAGTATTGCTACGTTTAATCCCAACAATCTTCCCCTAAACTTATGATTTCTCTGCAAATCAATAAGTTTCTTCAATTAAACTTCAAGTCTTCTGATGAGGGGGGATTCTTCCAAACATACTACTTCCTCTCTGATATCTCCTCAATATTTTGTAAAAGCTTGTAAACCATAGGAGATCTTTTATTTTCAAAAGCAGACAATTTGGAGTCAAGCATCTGAATGGCTACAAGAGTAGAAAGTAGGTAGTCTCTATCAACAAGCATGTAGATCCAGCTCTCACTGAGTTCTACAACATGTACTCAACAATATTAAAAGAGCTTCCAGCTTTTCACCATATAGTCCTCCCACCAATAATCACTAGCATCTGGCTCAAACATGCTTTTTAAAGCATGCCAGATGGCCAAGTTAAGGGTTCTTGCGGGTCTTGTAGTACTATATCTGAATTTTACAATCTTCCACAATGCTTTCAAGTCTTGCCTATCAACAAAGTGTAACATGTAGGCAACTGATGGGTATATGCCTTTGTAGCCGTTAGACCTGGTTAACTCTATGAAATTCTTGAGTCCATCAGAAACAATTTGCTAATCAATGATGGGAAATCTTGCAGTTAGGGGAGCTGCATCAACTGCATCTTCTTGTATCACCAGTTGATCTAGCCTTTGTTCATCTTCACCGATCATCTTTTTCTTTGCAGTATCAGACTCCATAGATGAACCAACCCTTTTAGCACCTAAAAACCTTTCTTCTTCATTAATAAAAGTGAATCTCTGAATCTTCCTATATGCATTTAAGTACAATCTTTCTATCTCAGTGCTTGATTTTCCCTTCAACTGATGTGCTTTCCAGTTATCTTGATTTTTAAGGGAATTCCTTCATCTGATGAGTAATCTGTGCTTTTGTTGGAGGCTTAGATCTTCTTTTCTCTCTTTGACCTTTCCTGATGATCTCAATCAAGTCATTCACAGGAGCCTCTCTCTCTTCTTCAGGGATTTCTTCCCTTTGGAGATCATACATCTGCTTAGCAATTTCCTAATATAAAGTTTCTCTTTCTCCGCTTATCCTCTGCTCTTCCATAAAACCAACAACTTCTTCTTCTTGAGCCTTTTTAGCAATTTCAGCATCCAAGTCTACCTGTGTAAGAACATTTTTCGTTATCACTTCTGGTTCTTCAGACTCCACTGCTATTCCTTTGCCTTTATCCAGAGCAGCAGTACCAACTTTTGTAAAAGCGGTATTAACTACCGGTTGATGACTACTAGTAACAGTATCATCACCAAATCATTGAGTGTCTTCCTCTGGATGTTCTTCAAAATCCAACTGCCTCCCCTTAGTTTCACCCCCTATTTTCCTCCCCTGTTTAGGAGAATCACCCAAACCATCATCAGAATCATCTATAGTAGGAGAGTTTGCTGCAGAGTCTTTGTCTTTTACCTTGAGAACCTTGGCCTTAGCCTCTAATTTCTTCACTTTGAGAACCAATTTCCTGTAAACATTGGCATATTGATGAGTGTTTATTCACTCATCGTTTTTACCCACCTAAGACCACAAAAATCACCAAAAACACCCAAATATGATCAAAATATGTTAAAAATATCCTCCGAGTGTGTTTTGTGTCTTGCAGGTACAAAAGGATTGAAAACAGAGCGAAAACGAGCAAAAACAAGCCGAAATCAGAGAAGTGCTGAAACAGACGGAGCCGGGAGTGGATTTTCTACATTTTCGAGGCCCGAAACGCGTTTTTGGAGTGAGAGTGGGAAAACAAACCTAAAAACCAAACCCGAAACCAAAATTTCCATTTTACCCTTCCCCGATACCCAAATGACCAAATTGCTTCTTAAAACCTAAAAATCCAAAAATTCCATTTTAGCCTTCAAAACTATTTTGTAAAAATTCAATTTTTCTTTAAACCAATTTTAGTTTTCAATTTAAATATATATATATATATATATATATATATATATATATATATATATATATATATATATATATATATATATATACAAAAACTTTAAAAATACAAATACCTTTAAATTAAAACTTTTAAATAAAACACTTTTTTTTTTTTTTTTTTTTTTTTTTTTTTTTTTTTTTTGAGCTTTCCCAACAAAACCCTTTTACCTTCCTTCTTTAATCCAGCAAACCAGAAGAAACACAAAATAAAAACCATAACCCAACCCTTGGCGCCAAATCCAAGTTCCCACTTTCCCCCTCCTCCTGTCACTCTCTCCCCAGATCCCCATCCCACTAACTCCGTTCCCCAAGAAAGAGTCACAAGAACTCCATGCCACTTTGGCAATCCAAAGTGCAAAAGAAGATTTAGATGGCTGAGATTCCAAGATGTTGATCCAATGGCTGTGGATTGGTTTCAGAAAGCACAAGGGTGACTCTTGCTTGTTTGCACTCACAAAACAAACACAAACTGAAAACAAGAAGAAGCCAGAAGACTTTTTCACTTTTGTATAAGTAGGCATTTTAGATTAGTGTAAAAATTTGTCAAGAAAATCTGTTCTAGTCCCCATTTTAATTTTCCTGTTATTTATATTTCCTGTAATTTTAAATTTGAATGCAAGTTACTTTCTTTTTTTATTCCAGTTCACTTCAAGTTTATGCAGTTTTCAATTTTATGTTCTTAAATTCCATTGTTTATGCTTCAAAGTTGCTTGTTACTTTTGTTTAAACTAATTTGGAGTTTGAGTGATTTCAGTTGCAAGGTAATTTCTTAAAGCTCAATTTTTTTTTAAACAGTTTCTCAAATCTGCCCAAAGAGGGTGTTTGGAATAAGCTTGGTGTGGGTCATATGCTTCTTTTGACCCGTATTGGATCTTAACAAAGGTTTTGATAGAATGTTTCACAAGTCTTTTTACAAAGTATTGCAAGTTGTATTGGGTAGAAAGTAAGTTTTTATTTTTATTTTATGTTCCTGCAACCTCAATAAGCAGCCCACTGAGTCATTTTTTCAAGTTCTTATCTAGCTTGTATAAGCTCCTTATAAGCTAGAAATAGGGGCAAAAGTGTGTGTGCTGGTTGGACTTCAAGGTCCCATAAGCTCAGGTGCTCACTCCCACTGTAGCTTATTCAGAATAAGCTCAAAAGTAAGCCTCTGGGCCTGTTTGAGACTGCAGTTCAGCAGACCCAATACAACAGCTTATTTATCCCTTTTTTATGCTTTTGAGTGCTTAATTTAGGCTTATTTAGATCCCTTAGGTACCAATTAGGATAATTAGTTTAGGATAGATTCATGCTTGGCTTATATATTGCTTATTAGTAGCAATTTGCTTATTTTCACATTTTTATTAGTTAAGGATTTCCCTTAGTATAAATTTGTTACCAACTGATTTTCCCTTTGTACCTTTAGTTTATTTCACTTATAGTTAGCTTACTTTCATACTATACTGCTTATCTTGCTTATTTGGTTGCCTATTCACTGTTGGAGATGCTCATTCAAGCTCTAAAATGTCAAATGTGTGTTTGGTTATTGTGTCGTCCACAACAACAAAAGAATAAGCTATTTACAGCTTGTTTTCGAGCTTTTCCATGTTTTAGTTTTTTGAAAAATATGCTTCTTTAGTTCTGTTAATTAATTTGTTAAAAGAAGAAAAATCCAAAAAAAAAAATAGTTAGCCAAAAGGCAGGAGGTGGGATTCGAACACCAGACCTCCTACCAGCATTCCCACGCTTTACACACATCACACCATAACCAACTCGCCCTAGGGTCTTTATCAGTCATGTTCTGCACTACTTTTCATTTAACATGCTTTGTCAGTTTTAATGCATCAGCTTATTTCCTTTTTAATTGCTTATTTCAATAAGCAGTATACATGTTTTTCATTTTTCTTGTATTAAGTATAGTTTAAATTATTTTTTGAAGTTTTCTCAGATTTTTCTAAATTAGTTTAGTATTTTTTATTAATTAATTAGTTTAATTTAGTTTTTAATTTGTAATAAATAAAATAAAAGTCAAAAAAATATCCGGCTTTTTCCTAAAATTATTTTTAGTCATTTAGAATGTAGGAAAATTGGTTTTGCACCCTTAGGTCTTAAATTGCAAAGTTTTCACTTTTTAGGCTCGGTGCGTTCCCGATTTTCACGTTTTTTAGTTTTAGCACCCTAGGACGTAGTTTAGCTTTGTTTTATTGTTTCTTATGCTTAGTAGTAGTTAATTTAGTCATTTACTTAGTTTATGTGCTTTATTTACATTCATGTTCTTTAATTTGTAGATTAGCGTAATTAAAATCCAAATTTGTTAAACCAATTCAAGTCCTAATCACGAAACTCAACGACACCGTCAATTTCACACCTCGTTGGGACACGACCCGGGGAAATCACTTTCCCGGTATCACTTTTATCACATTCGTGAGCTTTGGCACGTTGACCCTTTTCCTAAAAGGTTGATTTGTCGAATTTCACGATTAATTTGATATATTGATATTGTGTTTTTCACCACTCACAAACAACGAATCACATATAGTTTCTTGGTAGCAGTTAGATCATGTTCCAAGTTTCAAATTTCATTGTGAGCCTGGTACAAATGTCCGTCAATTCCTTTAGTCTATCACTACCTTCAGTACCACCATATGTGTTACCTTCTTGTATTGATGCATCATGAGGCATAAACTCCGGTTCGGTCCTAGGAGGACTATCCACTGAGCCACCTAGTTTTTTCATTTGGCTTGGGATTTCATTACCTGTATCAAGTCTTGTAGGACTTGACACATTAGATGTTGCCAGGGTTGAGGTCTTAGCAATGTCGGTACTGTCATGCCCAACTACTAAGCTTGAGACAGTAGTACCATCCTCTTCCCTTCTGCCAATGGCAGTCTCATCTACTGCAGGAATGTGAGTAGGACCACTGGCCTGAGAGACCTCAATGATATGTTTGTTCTTTCTCCTAAATGTATGAATGACAGGGGTGTATAGTCAATAGGTGGAACCACAATGGGTATGTGTTGGGGTTCAGTTGGGTTTACTGACCATTCACCATGTACCTGTGAAATTCTTGCCATCATCTCAGAAAAAAGTGGCACAATGACCCCATTATATTGTCTATTCCCCATTGCCATATTGGTAAAAACTTTTTTGTTGCAGGCAAGGAGTGGGAAAAATACGTTTGTGAGATGATAACTGACTTTGTTTAGCTTGTAAAACAGTTTGGATGAACTTTGGGTACCTCAAAAACTTAGAAGGAGAATCCACATTCTTTACCATGTTATCAAAAATAAATTTTGAGAAGTTGAAAACTCTGTTAGTAGCCAGACAAATAAGAGCAAAATCAATATTACTACTGAACTACTCCCATGATGTCTTTTTGGGGCTAAGACAGTGAAGAAGAATGTGGATTAGAAATCTTCATTGGGGAGAGAAACATCCTTTTTGAAAAGTCAAAAGTTGTTTGGATGTATCATACCCCATTCTTGAAAGGTTTTGAAAAATTTCTGGGTTAGGCAAGTCTATGATACCATTTGAATCATCTAAATGAAGAAGACTTCTTAGATATGACTCGGTAACATAGATAGATTGCCCATCCACAGTTGCACTAAGTGCAGGTGTTTCTGTTTCCTCATCATCCTCATCAAGTGTTATGGCAGTTGCAGTATGCCAAAACTGTTTGATGTATGAGGTATAGAGAGTGGGATTAGTAGTTAAAGCATACCTGATATATGATTGATTTAGGAAATCCACAATCTCATAGAAAAGGGGTCCATCCCCTTGCTCTGTTTTAGTCAGGAAAGCCACCTTGTTGTGATTCTTAACAAATTGTAGTTCTGCCATCTTGAGAGTGAGAAAAAGATAGCAGTATGATTGTTTATGGTGTAATTGATGTTTTATAAAAGCCAATTGAGTTTTAGTACCAACTGATAGGGTTTGAGAATTTTGCGAATTTGATAACTTATTCGTAAAGAAAAAACTTTAAGAGTAAGAAAGTGGATAAGTATCAAAGATTTTAACCCTATAAGTATGGTAAGGGAGCGAAAATTACTCAACGACTAAATTTGTAAAACGGTTAAAACCTGAAAGTATCAACGGCTATATAGCAGTATCAAGTTTTATACTAGCAGTACTAGCTTTATGAGCAAAATTGACTTAGCAGTATGAACTTTAAGAAAGATTTAAAATAATATTGTCCATACTTTTTGAAGATAGTACTGCCCTAAAACAACCAAGAACATAGTTTTTAGAAAACTACCAGCTATCAACGGATTTGATATGTCTTTAAAAAGAGCCGTTTGCTCTGGACTAGCCAAATCTTTACTGTGAAGCATGGTGTGTTATAACCATATAGTTATAGCAACCTATCAGCCATGAAAGGATTTGATTAGTCTTTACCAGAATTCGTTTGATCTGGACTAGTCAGTTCTTGATGTGTAAGACATTGTGAACTGATTACCATTGTGGTGTGATACATGTCACACAATGTGAATCCACAACTCAAAGTACTCATGATTCTTTCACAACCTTTCAATGTTAGTCCAAAGCCAAGAAAACACAAGACAAGGTGTTTTCTTCAGTACCATTGTGGTGTGATACAAATTCTTTCACAGCCTTTCAATATGATTACCACTGTGGTGTGATACATGTCACACAAATTTGCACTAGCAGTACAAATTATACCAAGCAGTACTATATGTTACAACTAGCAGTACAAAGTTTATTCAGTTTTAAAAACATGAAGAAATCACAACATTTAAGGGTTAAGCATCCCAATACTTGTGACCAAGTATTGAAACCTCCCCACATCAAAAGCTTTAGTTAATAAATCATCAAAGTTGTGTTCAATATCAAACTTAACAACTTGTATTAACTTTTTCTCATTGCAATCTCTAATAAAATGGTGTCTGATTTCTATGTGTTTTGTTTTAGAATGATGAACTGGATTTTTAATAATGCAAATGGTACTACTATTGTCAATATAAATTATAGTACCCATGAAATTATACCCATAGTCAAGCAGTTGGTTCTGAGTCCAAAGTACTTGACTGCAACAGCTAGCAGCAACCACATATTCTATTTCAGTTGTAGAGGTGGCCATTATGGTTTGTTTCTTGCATTGCCAGGAAACCAATCTTCTTCCTAAGAACTGACAACCTCCTGTTGTTGATTTCCTATCCAAACTGGCACAAGCATAATCATTGTATGAATATGCTACAAGATCAAAAGGGGACTCTCTAGGAATACCATAGGCCCAGCTTAGGATGCCCTTTAAGGTACCTAAAGATCCTCTTCACAGATGTAAGGTGAGAGACCTTGGGAGTAACCTGAAACCTTGCACATACATATACTGCAAACATTATATCTGGCCTGGAGGATGTCAGGTACATTAGAGACCCAATCATGGATATATAGGTTTGAACATCAACATCTTCTCCGGACTCATCTTTCACCAATGGTTTTTCAGTGTCAAAAGGTGTGCTAGCTACTCTGGCATGTGTAAATTGGATTTTCCTCAGAATGTTAGCCACATATTTATCTTGATTGATAAATATACCATCTGGTCTCTGCTTCACTTGTAGCCCTAAGAAGAAAGTGAGTTCACCCATGGAACTCATCTGGAATTTGTCATGCATCAACTTTTCAAATTCAATACACATCTCTTTTCTTTGTAGCACCAAAGATAATATCATCTACATACACATGTACAAGCAGGATGTCTCCCTTGAGTTTCTTGATGAACAAAGTATGATCAATATTCCCCCTTTTAAAGCTATTCTGCAACAGATATGTAGACAGTGTTTTATACCATGCCCTTGGTGCTTGATGCAGACCATAAAGAGCTTTCACTACCTTGTATACCTTGTTAGGATAATCATGATCAATAAAACCTGGAGGTTGTGAGACATAGACCTCCTCTTCAATTGTGTCATATAGGAAAGCATTCTTGACATCCATTTGGTATACCATAAAGACCATAAAGGAAGCATAGGCTAAGAACAACCTTATTGCTTCAATCCTAGCCACTGGTGCAAAAACTTCTTCATAGACAATTCCCTCTTCTTGTGTATAGCCTTGAGCCACAAGCCTTGCCTTATTTCTGATCACAATTCCTCTTTCATCTTTCTTAATACTGAAAACCCATTTAGTACCAATCACCCTCACACCCTTGGGTAGATCAACAAGAATCCATACTTTCTTAATCTTGAACTGCACGAGTTCTTCCTACATTGCTTCCACCCAGCTTTCATCTTCTAATGTCTTGAAGATATTTTTGGGTTCAATCTGGGAGAGGAAACATTCAAACAAATAGATGTTTGCTTCTTCATGATTTCTTTCTTCATAAATAGCCATAAGCAAACCTTGTTGATCTTCAGTTTGTGTTTGTCTCCTGGTTTTGACACCAGACTGCACATCTCCAATTATGTTTCCGAGAGGATGATTCTTGTGAATGTTTGTCAGAGGAGTTGATAGAACATCATATGTGAGAGGAATGTTGTTGAGATCAGCTCCAAAATCATCAAAAAGATCAGTATGTGGATCAGGACTAACTGGTGGTTCATCAGTGTTAGTACTTTGCCCAACAGTACCATATTTTTGCCTAGCAGTACCATCATTGTTCGTACTACTTTCAGGAATGTCTTTGTTTTGAGCAGTTGCATCAGTATCGTTGATCACACCAGCATCATTCTCCTTTGGTACATCATCAGAAGGAGATGGTTGATCATCACTCTTTGAAGAAGAAGCAACCTCAGAACTATCTTTCAAGGTATGCACCAAAATGTGATCTGACTCTTCCTCCATGCCTGGTTCATCTGTATCAACATATTCTTCTGAACCTGCAAAATCATTAGTATTTGTACCTGCATTCACTGGCACATAGTTCATTGACTGGGTTAGAGAATCAAAATCAAACAACCATTTTGGACCTTCTCCTATGACAGCATCCTTCTTCTCCAAAAACTCTATATGCAGAGTTTCTTCTACCTTCCTGGTTCTAAGGTTGTAGACTCTAAAGGCTTTACTTACAGTAGAATAGCCTACAAAGAAACCTTCATCTGATTTTCCATCAAACTTGCCCAAATAATCCAAGGTATTGAGAATATTTACATGACAACCAAATGGTCTCATGAACTCTAAGATAGGAGATCTACCTCTAAATAACTCATGAGGTGTTTTGTTTTGAGAATGAACTACTAAAACCCTGTTCTGAACATAATAAGCAGTATTAACTTGTAACACCCCCAAAATGGCTCAGCGGAAGCACACAAGTATTGGGGTGCTACTAAATTAATACCACAACATAAGCATAGAACAACTGCTTTTCATAAAGGAACTTTTATTCATTCTTAAACAATGTTTACATTATTGATTTGTGCGGAAAAATGGCCCATTATAAAAAGGTGGTCTCAATACATAAATCAGAATCATCTATGACCATGCCATGCCTTTGCCTTGCGCCTCCAAAGATAAGCTATCACCTCAAAACTTGAAGATACATGCTAAAAAGTGTCATCACGAGGTTGGTGAGTTCATAGGTTTATTTAAACGGCATTTCAGTATACCATTTAACATTCAAATTTGATGATTATTATGTCTTGCATAATGTCATAAAAATTTATGTTTACATTAGATAAAAGAATTTTTTTAGTGGACCATAAGTAGGGTATATGAACATTACAACGAATATAATGTCATATATTAAATCTATTATGCTAGCACTAAATTCATGCAACCGAAGCTACGACAGTTTCTGTATGCAAAATGTAGTCATACAAATAAGGAGCCCATGGCGAGTTTTTATCCCAATACACTCGGTTCCGACATGCTATATGTTTCGCCTTGACCCATGCGGGGCCAACCGAACAGGGGAGTCACCCCAATAGATCTATTTATAACATTCGCGCTTCCCAGCAGGAATTGACGGTTCATGAAAAGGGCAATGTGGGATCTAAGGACTTAGGCTATGATGCGTAATATTCTAAGTCACGTATTATGGAATGGTCCATAAAACATCTATGTGTGATGTATCTTTAAACATATCAATCATAACGCATAGTATGCATGGAAATGCACAATTTCAATAGTTAAAATCATTTAAGTAAAATGAGCATGTATCTTCCCCCAAAATAGTATAAAATAGTTAAAAGTAGGGGCTATGAAACTCACCTTGGCAATTAGTAGTCTGAATGGAATTAAATCAATTAGTGATAGTGCACGGCTCCGACACGCAACCTAATTTAGTACGGCAATTTACTCTTTACTCATGTTTAAGACTCGATAAAGTTTAACTAACTTTATAAATTTTAAATGTTTTTGTTGTTCTTGTTGTTGCTTATGTGACATCATTTATCTTAAAATGATTTACAAAGATTTTGATGGATTTTGGCTTAGGAGGGTATGACATGGAAGGAATCTCGAAGAAGGAATTGCGACTTTGATTTAATGATGACCAAATGATAATACGCGGAAGAATTTTAAGGGCGGACGAGACCTTGGCTTGATGATAACCAAATGGTGATAACCGAAGAGAAAAGTTCATATATCATGAGACGCGTGCAGTTTGAATGAAGGAGATATGTATATATATATATATATATATATATATATATATATATATATATATATATATATATATATATATATATATATATATATATATATATATATATATATATATATATATATATATATATATATATATATATATATATTACGCGTACATATATATATATTTTCATGTCATTTAGTATATTAGAATAAATGTCTTTAGAAATACTTAAGTATAACCTATCTTGTATACATTTGACATGTTAAAATCTACGTAAGTTTCAATATATATTTCAAGGTGTTACTAATGTTTGTTTAGAAAGTTTAAACGTTTATCCAAGTTTGTAAGTGACAACTTTATCATTCCAATTGTAAATGAAGTTACGATAGATTACATATCTATATTTCAAATACTAATATGTTTTAAAAGGGTGTATACAACTACATTAGAAAAATATGATATAGGTTTCCATGAATTTTATATTGTTTGCGTATAAATTTATATGTTTACAAAATTTTGATATATCCTGAGTTAAATCTTCTATCTATCCGGTTTGGCTAAATGTCAAAAGTTATATATTTTATAATTCAGTTTTATAACTTTATAGTGGACATGTGTCTTACCTTTTTAAATTTGTTGCGACATATATTAGCACTCGTCCTAATATATACGTTTGTAGATTTTTATCTCATTTTTGCCTATATGCTTGACACCGTTTATTCGTATTATTTATTATTTGACGACGCGAATGTAAAGAAAGAATGAATTTTTGCGGGTTGTGACGAGACGGACCATGTTTTCTTTACTTGATGCATTATTGATAACTTGCGGACTTGTGAAGTAGATTAGTGTCCGGGTGGGCTATGACAAAATCATATGGGCTCGAGTTGTTGGGTTGTGGCCCAACCGAAAAACAACCAGACGGGCCTTCGATGATATGGGCTTTGTAGTTCATTGGCTAGGACAAACAAAACATACTCCTTGGATTGGGCTTGGGGCCCGATAACCAAAACATATCTCTAACCTGAGCGCATGTTTAGTAGTCTTCCATGTTCAATTTTTGAATTACTTAGAAGCTAGGATACTTGAACACAACTTCACAAGTTAGTTGTAGCTTTACATCAAGACCCTATCATGCCATAGAGACTGATACGACCACCTCAGGATCTTGTGACAAAGGGAGTATCAAACATCCCTTCGGGTGACTTGGGATGACTCAAAGCTAACCAAAATACAAAGACTAGATTTTTGGAATTATGACAAAGAGTAAACGACAGTGGGTCATTTTAGAGGTAACAATGAATTTGGAGATGAATAATAACAAGTCTTACTCACCTTGTGTTTCACATCGGTCACAACCAAGTATACCTTTTGGGGTGTCTCGGTATTGACTCATTCATACGACTACGGTCTCCAGGTCATCACATGAAGCGTCATGTTACCAGTTTTCCCAAAGACCCTCGAATCAAAATGGATGTCAAACATGTTTATTGATAATAATGCGAGCAGATTGAGAGTCTAAGACTCAAACTGAAGCTTAACAAGACCCCTACTACTAAACTGGAATGTCATAAGGTCACGACCAGTGGTCGTGGTATGCACGGATTATGGCCAAATAAGCCATTAAGCTAACTTTAAAGCCGAACTAAGTATGTCGCGATGATGTGCCATATCACTAAATTAACAGAAGCCGAAATGATGAGTACGTCAAGTCATATAAGTCGATTCTAAATAAGACAAAGATGACTATTTGGAAGAAAAATCACAAACATCTATTGTTTTAAGATTTCATGTTTCTCCATTGTGTTCGACAAGCAACAACAACATATCATCATTCCTTTACCATTTATTTTTAACTCATTCATCATTCATAAATTAAATGTATATAACAAAATTAACGATTAACATAATAAGAATATTATTGTTCTTACAATCAATCAGTTTGGTGGGTCGGGGGGTATGAACACCGAACCCTAAACGCTCAAATTGGAGAAACTTTGGTCGAATTGGAGCAATTAAACTCTTGAGATAGCTTCTTTATACATCAATTAATGAAACCCCCAACTCAATTTCAAAAACCCCTTTGAATTGATATGAGCCCTAATTTTTGGATTGATTGGATAGGAATGTAAAACACAGTAGTTGGTGTTCTATTTATAGATGGATAACAAGGAATGGAGCCTCTACTCTTTATAATCTCGTTTGCAGGTGACATCCATTCTTGGTTGTTGTCTTTTTCTCACTGCCGTACCTCTACATATGAGGGAGGTGACTTGAAAGTATAGGTGGTTATTTGAGTGAGGGAGGAGATGACCAGTATGTGGGTTGACTCACAAAAGGAGAAGGGAAGCACCTATAATGGTGTTTCTGTAGGTGAGAGGAACGACAGGGGAAAAAGAAAAACAGATATAGGGAAGGGGCGTGGATAGGGTAGGGGTTGACAAAGTTGTTACTTTGTTTTTTTATTAGACACAGTATAGATTGTACCCCGTGTTTTGTCGAATCCTCGAGTAAACGTACCTTCCCCGATACTCGAAAAATATAGAAATTGTGTTTTTGGAAACAATAATTTAAACGTAATAATATAACATTATTATTACATAGAAATTTGATTATAACTGTTTGCCGTTACTAATTTGGTGTCGGTATGTGTGCGGGGCCGTGGTTTTCTAATTTCACGAGATAACTTCTCGTTTTCTTTCTTAGATTATCAATGAATGATAAAAATGTATATTTCACTTATCTAAGTATTTATTTTTAGTTCTGTATGGTACTGCAGGCTGCAGTGTGCGGGATAACTTCCCAGAACAACGGTTCAAGCTTATGTATACTTAAATTTAACTCAGAGAATAATAAATTCCACATTTACTATATAGATACTTATTGGACAAGTATCGTGTGTGCGGTGTCTTATTTTTAAAGAAACGAGATGACCTCTTGTTTTTAAATTCTAGATATCGGCATCCGTCAGAAAATAATTGATTTGAATTTTTCTGACGTGATAAATATTAGGGAAAATGATGCAAATAGACCGCGCGCCCTGAGGCTAGTCACTTTCCGGACCACTTTTATTTTTTATTTCAAATTGGATCGAGGGCAACCGCTGTCATTGGGCAACTCATCGACATTGCAACAAGTGTCCCGTATGTGTAAGGTATTGTTTTCTGGGCAACTAAAAAGCGTTGGGCAACCGTATTTTTTGATAAGGGTTGTTTCGTCATTTCACATTACATAGAAAGTACACTTTTGAATGGTGAAAGTACAGTACATATGTATTCAAAATCAATTACCCACTCACACAAAAACATTCATAGTTACCGTTTTTCTCTGTTTTTGCTTCTCGTATAAAAACATTCTTAGTTACTTGTTTTCACAAATGAGACCGTCTTCTTCGTCAGTCCCTCTCTTCCTTGTATCATCAGTTATGTGACCAGCTAGAAAGCTACAGTATTGAGTGCAATCCACATTGGATTGATCTAGTTTGTTTAAAAAATATGGCCAAATATGGTACGTAAATATTTTGGTCGTTGTTTATTACATATTATTTATTTCCAATTGGTTCTATGCTTTAACAAATAGTTGTTGTTATTCGATTAATACCTTTGTTATATAGGTGTTAATTCCATTCTATAATCCATTTCTCCTTTTTTATGTCTGTCTGATTGGTAGTTATGTAGGGTATAATACGATAGATGTCGTTTGTTAGGTATGTAACATAACCTGGTTCATTATAAATTTTAGTGGCACTTTGTAGACTAATAAGGAGTGGTTTATATGCATCGTATACGCAATAGTTTACGACGTTGGTATAGATTCCATCCATGGTCTGATTTAAATTGTTGTTTTTGTTGACCCTTTTTAGGACTATGAAGCTAAGTTAATCATTACCAGTAAACTGAACTACTTTTGGTTGATAAAGCAAAAGTTAGACGCAAAACGCCGCATCTTGTTTAGGAATACCTGCTTTGGAAGATGGATTGATCTCTTGTTTTTTGAACATGAAACGGACATCATAGATTATATGCTAAGGAAACAGCGTAAAGTCGATGATTCTCACTATGATATGCCCTTCATTTTTTACATTGAAGGGCATGCTTTACATTTTGGTCATCGTGAGTTTTGTCTAATGACCGGGTTGCGGTTTGGATCTGTAAGCTTTGGATTGTATGCATCTGGTTCTCTAAATTTTTGTAACATGGTATTTCCTGACAAGCAAGGGTATATTGTAACCAACTTAGATGTTATTGGTGTTATCGAAGATGAAGAGCGGTTTCGACATATATCTGATGAAGATGATGTACGTCTTTGTCTTTTGTTAGCCTTAGAGGTGATCTTTATGGGTCGTTTGTTGACATGCGAGGTAGATGATACACTGATGAGGTTAGTTGATAATGTAGATGATTGGAATGCTTTTCCATGGGGTGAGCATATTTGGACTCATTTATACGACCAACTTCATAATGTATTTGATAAGCACGCGGATGACCACCTTTTAAGATTGAAGAAAGATCCAAAGCATTGTACGACATACACACTGTCTGGATTTGTGTTTGGGTTTCAGGTATCCATTTTCCAACTTAACATTTTTACTAATTTTTATATTTAAAAGTTTATGTTTTTTTTTTTCTTTTTTTTTTTTTTTATTCTCATAGGTGTGGATCCTTGAGTCGTTTGAAAAATCTCATACTTGGTGGATTAAACATCCAAATGTGATACCAAGAGCACTTGCCTGGTCTAGGAAGTCCATCTTTAAAAGAACTGATCGTTCGAACCTTTTTTCAAACGTAAGCCAGTTAAACTTTGTTGTTATTTATTTATTGTTTATAGGTAAAAAAAAGTAAACCTACACACAAAATTAGATGTTCCATTTCCACCTATCTAAGCCCACAATATCTTATCAAACTCAGATTCTTCATCAAATGCTTTTGATATGTCTGCCTTTCTTTTCATTCTACCTTGAGGCTTGTATTTGAGGGCCAAATGAATTTCATAATCAGCAATATTCTCAATCTTTCTCAGCAGTGGATGAACAATTGGATGAGTTGATTTTGTACACTGCAAATTAAGGTTAAGTTCCAACATCTGTCTGGATACAGTTTTCATTAAAGGGTAATCTCTGTCAACCAGCATGTAGATTTTCTCTTCTGAAGTCTTAACAGCATGTACTCTTGTATAAGCATACAACATCCATTCTTCAACCACGCAAGCTTCCCAACATTTATCTTCTGGATTGGGCTCAAACATGCACTTCATAGGTATCTCTGTCTTAGTTTTCTCAGACGCTTGAAAATACCTATGTTGTTTTTTCCACTCTTCTACAGCTTCTTCAGAGGCTTCTTCCTACGCTGCCCTTTCCTTTTCTTTAGCAATTTTTTTAGCATTTAGTTCCATATATAATCTTTTATAAAATTCTCCATCATAAGCTATCTGCTCCTCTCTACTTTTAAACTTCAATGTTGGCTCTGCAATCCCTTTACCCTTTCCAATATCAGGTTCAGTAACTACACCTTTCTGCACAACTTCACCAATCTTTAGACTCTTAGCAATAGGTTTGGGTGCAAGGATAGGGTCAAATTGCTTTAGGTTGAGCAATTGTATGGCAACCTCATTCTCAGGCTTTTTTTGGTTTTGGTGCTGGTGTTATTGTGGTGCTTATAATTGTAGCAGAGGTTGCCTCTGGGCTTGAAACGTCTGAATTGGCAATGGCTATAATAATACCAGCAGTTGTTGCAGCAGTGGTTACTTCAATACTATCAGCGGATGCAGCAACACTGGCATTGATTGCTTGCACCACTTCCTTCTCCTTTTCTTCAACTGCAGCCTTTAAAGAATCATCCAGTACTGCTTCTTTACCATCCATGCCTCGCCTGAATTTTTACTCTCACTCCTCCCCTGTTTGGATGCATCCTCTAAACTTTGAATGCCAGCGCAACTTGCTTTCTTTCCTAGTTTCTTCACTTTCCTGAATGCATTGAACCTTGGCCTTCTTAGTCTCTCCAAAACACTTACCCGGTGCTTCAACATTTTGATTGTTTCAGCGCGAGTAGTTGTCGAATTTTGAAGACCAGTGATCTTTGACTCTATAGTTGTGAATATATCCGTCAATTCAAGATTGAGTTTTATATTATTCTCACCACCTTAACCTGTGTAACCTGGACCAAGAAGTCTATCATTGGAATTGTCATCATGTAGAAAGCCATTAGCCGTCAAATCATGTTGGTGTTCCAAACTACCATCATCTATTCAAGATGTGTCTAACATTGCATCAGACCTAGCCTGAACATCCATGTCCCCCAAATTAGCCAGTTGTCTAGGGATTCCTCCACCTGTGTTGAATTGCAAAGAACTCTCCACATTAGGAGTTGCCAATCGTTGGGTCGTTCTTATGTTTCCACTGCCCTGCCTCAGCAATGATTTGGGGAATAAATATGTTATCACCAAAAAGTTACAAAACAACCCTTATAGTTTCCACATTCATCAGAAACTAACTAGCAGTGTTTTCAAGCAAGCTAGCAGTGGAAATATTATTTGCACTCCAATCTTTTAGTTTATGACTTTAATTATGAATCCCTTATAAAATGGTGTCGTATGTATCTCAAAGTATTTAACTAAACCATACATTTTTTTTGTAACCATTACTGAACTTTAGGATTCAACTACAATTACTGATCTGAGACCTACTATACATGAGTTCCAATCTGCATGGTGGATAGATAGCCAAGATTTGTTCAATGACTACGTTCCCAGACCGCCGGTCAGGACCCAACACAGCCTTGTCGATACCTACTTTTCGAGGCTTGAAAAGTCACGGCAACATGCGAAAACTGGTTTGAAAGTAAATTCAAAACAATGTAAGAGTGGAAGTAGTTCCAGAACACAAAGCCTTAAGGATCATGTAATTGCCGGTCTGAATCGCCAAGTTTTTAAACTTGAGTGTATTATTCAGGTTCTCTTTATATTCATTATAATATAAGAATAGTAGATTCACTTTTTTATAACATCACCTGCCTGAATTTTCTAACACTTAAACCTTCACAGGTTCTTGCACATGACAGAACTGGTGGTCTTCGGTTATACCTTTCAACTAATCTGTAGTTATTTCTTGGTGCCATTGTTTAATTTTAGAAATTTCATCCATATTTTTTTACAGGACAAACTTGATTTTGAGTCACATTTTCCAAACACAAGGACTGCCTTTTCCGATTCACTTAACAACATTTATCTCAAACTGATCGACTTGCCGGAATCTGACGTGGACGTTGCTCAGGTTAATATTTCTTCTTCGCATTTAGTTGTATGGCCGTTATATACACATGTCTTCAGCGCTAGTCTCTTCCAGGAGTATCTCCTTTTAGAGGAATTGAGACTCGCATTGGCAGAGGAAGAAAGGTTAGAGTTGGAAGAAGAGAAGCTGAATGCTGAGGCCAACATCTTAAGGCTGGAAGAGGCTAATAGGTTGCGGTTGGAAGAAGCTGACATGTTGAAGTTGGAGGAGGAGAAGAAGAAAAAACGACGCGCGTTTATGAATTCGTCACATTTTCAAAAGGCTTTAAGTCGGTTACCACCCGACAAGAGGATTCTCATGGAACCTGTTTCGCCACAAAACAATCTGCAAGTTAAACAGTGTAAAATAAAAAAACACGGTCCTAACATCAACGACACAACTATTGCTGAGGAGCTTAACAGAGTGAAACCTTGGGTAGAGGTATTTTGATAGTTTTTACGAACTTGTCAATATACTTGGTTATCAATAATGCTCTATCAAACTAATAAATTGAAGCTATTTTGTAGGATCTAAGTAGATGTTTTCATTCTATCGAAACACTTTGGCTGTCTAATGAGATTGAAGAATTCCTCTGTGATCCTGATAGACTACGGTGTAAATTTCCATGGTCAGATGATTATACTGTAGACCGAAATTTCTGGCTTCGCTTAGATTGCTTAGACCCTGCTAGAAAAGGTTAGCTAACTGAGGAGGTTAGTTTATATACGCATTCTTATTCAGTTTTTCTTTTTTACCCTGTATTTGATTTTCACCATTTATTAAATTGGTATTTTATTTGCGGAAAATATGCAGCATATAGACCTATGGGTTGACTACATGTGGCACGTACGACCTGAGAATGCTAACTGGGCGATGGTTAGTAGTTACTTTGTTCAGATTTTTCTTCAAAATGGCATGCCCGTGTTTTATGCAGATGGGACGAGGTATCCCATGCCCTGGAAAGATGTTGAACAGGTAATACATTTACTTTTCATTTCCTCCTATTTTTATGGTTTACGGTCACTCAATAATCAG
This sequence comes from Chrysanthemum seticuspe, assembly GCA_019973895.1. NCBI lineage: Eukaryota > Viridiplantae > Streptophyta > Magnoliopsida > Asterales > Asteraceae > Chrysanthemum > Chrysanthemum seticuspe. Next base: position 90,421,316 of record BPTQ01000002.1, on the reverse strand, counting down.
GTAGTTGATGAAAGCAACTTTAAAAACGACATCTTTTAAAGTATGAACAAACTTGATATGTGCCCCTCAAATCATGAACTTTCCTTTACGTATTAACAAACATGATACTCACAAACTTTATCCACAGCTTTTGATCTATCAGCAGTTCTTCCATTGCCATTAGCCGTGGTTTCTGTTAAAAGATGCTATTTGATGCATACTTTGAATAATTCGTCCAATAGAACCAAAAAACCAAACAATCCTCCTCTACATTTGATATTTACAATCCAAATCATCAAATTTCTTCTTAGGCACAAACTACCTTTTTTGGACGGTGCTTCCAAAGTGCTAGAATCTGTATGCCCCATCTCAGAATCTGAACCATAATCGACAGTTTTTTACCTGTCTGTCATTCTTTTCTTGTTCCTTTCAAGCTTATCCTTGATCGCTAAAGGAGTTTCAAAATCAGCAATATCTTTTACATCTGTTAACCCTTGGCCTCCCTTGTCGCTCCGAACCTCTTACCCTGTGCTGCAACTTTGGAATTGTGTCATCCTGAGAAGAGGTTATTTGTTGTATGCCAGTGATCTTAGACTTCATTTTAGTACATTTATCCGTCAATTCGTGTATAAGTTTCATGGTATCCTCATGATAACCTAACTAGCAGTGTTTTCATAACACTAGCAGTTTCTCCATGCAAGCTAGCAGTTGGAACAGCTTTGCACTCCAATCTTCCAACCAAGTTATTTTTTTTTACACATTATTATTATTATTATTATTTTGTTATTTATTTATTTTTTTTTAATTCTTTTTTTTTGTTTTTTTTGTGTTTTTTTTGTTTTGTTTTGTTTTTTTTCACACTAAAAGGTCCAGCAGCTAAACCCAAAAAAATCCTAGTGCTCATAAACATAGTAGTTATAACTTATAAGTGTAACCCAACCACAAAAACATGATATCCACTAGCAGGACTTAACAAAAAAGAACAAGCAGTGGAATCATACACTAGCCGTACTAAGATTTCCAATAGCAGTACTACCTTTCTTACAAAGTTTTGAAAAAAACATCTTAAGACTTGAGACTAAATATGCATGAAATTTACAATCCAAAAGTAGTTGATTTAAAGCCTTGAATGACTAGTCCAGCCTTCAACGTAGTTCTAGAACGTGCAGCAGCTTCATACTCACCTTCAGTGGTGGAATTGGCCAGAATTGTTTGCGTCTTACACTTCCATGAGATAAGTCTGCTTTCCAAAAACTGAGCCCCTCCAGTTTTAAATGTTCGATCCCAACAGTATATTGATTACCCTAGCAGCAGTTATGGTAACACAAGCAGTAGTTAACAGTTGGAGCAACATATCAGGAACTACATAAGCCGATGAGTTTCCCAAAAGCAGTAGTTTCTATACAACCCAACACCGTGCATGAAAACGTTCTCCATTATCTAAAACGTCCATTCGTAAGTAACATATTGCTTACCAGCCGTAAGCCATGTCAACAGCACATACAAACATGACAATTGTATTCTTGTATTTACCTTTGACCACGTAAATAAAAATTCACTTTTATTAATTTTATACGTTGACTAATTATATCCTAATACACAGCCAATTTTGTTTTAGGTTTTTATTCCTCTCAACGAGACTGTTAAACACTGGTGTCTTGCCCAATTTAACATACCTACAGGAGTCTTAACATTCTATGATAGCGGCGACACGCGTGATGATAAGGTTTTAAAAGGTACCATTTTGAGGGGTCGTTTTAGTCCTTATTTGATCACTTTTGTATCCGTTATTGCTTAATATCGTTCCTTTTCACTTTTTAGGTCTCTTGAAGGCAAAATGCTGGAATGGCACTTATTTGGACGAAAAGGCGCGAATATATGAAGAAAATGGCCAAAGTCAAAATCGAGACACTCACAGTTGCTGAAATTAGAAAGCGACGGCGTCAGGTGCTAAATTGTGATGCCGTCCTAGGATTTTTGTGACGATACAGAACCCAAAACTCGTATTTTCAAGTGACGACGTCTAGTGTAAAAGAGTAGGCCGTCGCTACTCAGACGGCCTAGATGCAATCCAGACGACGTCAGAAGCTGAAGAGGACGGCGTCACGGACATAAGGTGACGCCGTCGCAAGGTTAACGTGGCCAAGACGAAACCCTAATGACGGCGACACGACGGCGTCACGAAACATAAGGTGACGCCGTCGCATATGTAATCTTATATATAGAATCCGAATTTTTCAGTTTTTAAGAGAGTCTTTGGAGTGAAAACCTAAAACCGAACCTAAGGTGTCTTGTACAGTATTTTAGGGTTTTAAACCCTATCTTACATCAAGATAAGTCTTTACTTCATTAATTCAATTATGTCTTTGATTATTTGTGTGTATGCTTGCATGTTCTTCATGTCCGGCTAATTTATTTGTGTGTTTGCTTAGGATGTATGAAACTTAATTATTGAATATTGATTGGTTGTTTCTTATCTTAGTTGATTAATGATCTAGTAATGCGATAGATCATTCGTTGTGTACTTAATGCTTGATTCATCTTTGTGAACCTTAGAATATAATTACCTGAGTAGTTGTAGGCTAAACCATCCAAAGAGTGCCTTAGAGTAGGAGTTTATCATCCCTAGTGGGTTTGTAGACAAGACCCTTTGGTAAGTTCAAAGAGTTAGGGAGAAACGCATACCCTACAACTTTAGACACACAACGCAACTAAGAATAAGGACGTGACAATTCAACCATCAATAGGAGTTAATTAAGGAGTAATATAACCTAAGTAAACACATCTTTAAACTATCATACGAGCACACATTAATTAGACATAGACTCCCACAACCTTAGTTTAGATAATTAGATAATAGTAGAGTAATCGGTAGAAATACCAACCCCCCAAATCCAATACCCGAGATTCGTACCTTTCCATTTCATAAAACATAAAAAGATAAAAAATAATCTTCCTCAACCTTAACCTTAGCATAGTAACTCCTTACTAGCATTCCTATTCTCCTAGAGAACGATATCAATACCCGTAGCTTACCCTAATTACTACACTACAACGATTAGGTTCACTGCCTAGGGTGTTATAAAACTTGCTCGAAGAAAAGGAAGTTTCCTTGACCCCGAACGACGCGTGTAGCGTTATCAAGTTTTTGGCGCCGTTGCCGGGGAATAGAATAGCTAGTTAGTAGTCCACCTCGTTTAGGTTCTTTGCTTGATTCCTATCAAGTAAATTTTTTCTCATTTTTAGCTTTCTCTTAGTCTATCCCCCTTCTTCGTGACCTTTGTTCGTAATCCCATCACTTTTCATCATGGAAGGTGATAACCCACTACCATTCATCAACCTACCACCAAATGACCCGCCAAGAGCCCGTACTCTTGGTGAATACTTGAGACCAAGCCACCTAGGCTATAGGAACACCATTGAGCTTCCCGACCAAGCCCAAACTACGGCCCTGCGATCCGACACCATCCGGTTGGTGCAAAACGGATGTGCATTCCATGGACTTCGTTCCGAAGATCCAAATCAGCATCTGAGGGATTTCCTCAAAATTGTCGATTCCATCGACCTTGATGCTACTACTCGGGAGACCACGCGCCTGCGTCTCTTCCAATTCTCTCTACGGGACCAAGCTAGTAATTGGCTTGAGCGACTTCCCGCCGGCTCCATCTCAAGTTGGGATGATCTTACCTCTCGCTTCCTTGCTCAATTTTTCCCACCGGGGAGAACCACTAAGCTTAGGAATGACATCTTGATGTTCCAACAACGTCAAGGTGAATCTCTCTATGAAGCATGGACCCGATTCAAGGACTTACTTCATAAATTCCCTCATCACGGCATTGATCTTTGGCTCCAAGTCCAAATCTTTTATGATCATGTCAACTTCCCCACTAAGCGATCCATTGACCAAGCGGCCGGTGGAAAACTTAGTGATCTCACCGCGGAAGAATCATGGGGAATAATAGAGGACCTCGCCCTCTATGACAACGAAAGTTGGGATGACCCCCGTGAGCTGCCCAAAACCGTTAAGGCAATCTCCTTGCCTCCTCCCGACCGTAGGATGATCGAACTTGAAGATCAAGTTAGATTCCTCATGAGCTCCTACGAAACTCCTAAATCTTCACACCATGTGAACAAAGCTTCTTCCTCGCGTGAGCCGTTTTGTGATCCTCATAACACGCGCAATAGCACTCGCTCCCCAGAACATGCTTCCGTTGACTACGCATCCTCACGTATTAATGGAACGGGAGGAAGATTCCCTACAATACCCGGACCTAGGAATTTCAATGAAACCCGAGAGGCATGGAAAGGCAAGCCCGACTTCTACTAGGGACAAACCAAAGAATTCACCTCCAATGATTTCTCATGGCCCCCACCTAACGGTCCTAACCAACAAAACGTCGAAGGGATGTTGCAAAACCTAGTTGCATCCCAAGAAACCCAAATGGCTAAGCTCTCGGACCGCTTTAACCATCAACAAGCCGAGATGGATAGGAAAATAGATAACCTTTTGAAAGCCATAACTAATAGTGATAAGAAAGTTAGTGCTATCTCAACTCCCGAGCCTTCAGGTATAGAGATTAAGGATCCAAGCAAGCTAACTAAGCATGTCCAATTCGTCAATACCATCGCCTTAGTTGAACCTAATGAAACAAATGACGAAGAGGACTATACACTTGTGGATGATGAAACACCCGAGGAGGTAGATGAAGTAGACATTGACTATTTCAACAAATTTCCTATGGAAGAAGAACTATCTTGCCACCCTCACTTAGTGCGTGACCTTCGTCACATGTATGTTAGGAAAAGTCCTCGAATCAAGTTTGGGAACCCTTGGAATCTTAACATACCATGTGTCATAGGACACCTTTTTGTGGCAAAATCCTACATTGATCGCAAGTCCCCAATCAACATAATGACTAGCACCTATTACAATTGGATATTGAAGAAGCCTATTCCAACTAGGCAAGACCCCAATGATCCTAATGTTAGTTGCAATTTTCTTGGTAGAGTTAAAGGATTGCCCGTTTATGTAGGTAGTTTCACGTTTCCTACGAACTTCATAATTGTGGATGATATTAGCACGGCCATAGACCCTAGCTTGTCCCTTGTTATTCTAGGAAAACCTTTCATAGAAAGCACCGGGATGACCTATGACCCCTCGTTAGGAGTAGTGCGATTCAAGAATGAGACCGATGACATAGCTTACCAAATGCCGTTTAAGATTGAGAAGTTTTCATCACTCTCTAATGATGAAAAGGAACTTAAACTGTCGGTCTATTATAGGAATGACGAGGATAGGGAAAAAGGTGTTGATTATGTCATGGCTAAGATTTTCGGATTCTATAAGGATTGCTTGAGCCTAGGACCGGAATATAGGACCGATTGGGGAGAGGATGAACTCTTAGAGAAGTGCACTTTAGGGCACTTCTACAACATGGAATCCCCCATTAGAGACCGTCAAGAGGGCGGTAATGAGAAAACGTAGGAGTACGACTACGAGTCTAGCTACAAGACTCTTAAATAAAGAAAAGCGCTTCGTGGGAGGCAACCCATGTTTAATTGTTTGCTTGTTAGTGTCATATATCTTTTATTAATTGTTTATCCTCATGTTTAAATTTGTAAAAATGCTTTATTTTGTTTTTAACTTCGTCTTAATTGCATATAAAGGTATTTTACATAAGGGATAAGTGTAGGGAGGATTACACACGTTTTCAAAAGAAACATAAACATGAGAATAACAATTAACTAAAAGATATTTATGTTTGTTTGTTCGAGTCAAATGCTTGTATCGAGTCATAATGGATGTTTTGCAGAAATATTTCCAGATTCTAAAGATGTAAATTTTCCAGAATTTTTTCCAGAAAATCGCAGACCAGTTTTTGTCAGGATAACCTGACGGCGTCAGGATTGCAACCTGACGGCATCAGGAAGGAGTAAAAACATCAGATTACTTTTTTCTCGTTTTCTGAGCTACTTATAAATTTTTGGAATTTTCCAGGTCTTAATTTTCTTAGAAATTCTGTAAACATCCATTCCACAAGCATTATATCCTAGTTTAAATCGAGTCTTATATATATTATTACCGCCGATTTTACGCAAAGGTTTCGTTTGTTTTCTTCAAGTGTGCAGGTTTAGTTTGTCAAGAAGAAGTTACATAAGATTGGAAGGAGCTTTTCACGCAATAATTCTTCTTGAAAAGGATTTAACCACCACTTTACACGGATCCTACCGAGCTAATCAGGGGAGTATTAGTTTCTTTCATTTTTAATTACCTTCTTTTATCATAACTTTGATACTTTCGGGGAACATTGGGGACAATGTTCAGTTTAAGTGTAGGGAGGGAAAATAAAACGGGAACTTTGAAACTATGCTTATCCTTGACTATTTGCTTTGTCCAATTGTGATTGTGTAATAAACCATGAGGAAATGTCGGTTAGGGTAATTTTGGCACCAAATTTAAATTTTTTTATGACATATAGGAGTGGGCCATTAGTCTTAACAAAAGCGTCTCATGGATAGGAAGTTGCATGACTAGCACAAAAGCCCTTTACCACCCAAATTCCACCAAAATGTGAGGATCGCCCTTAGATTAGTAGGAATTAAAGCATTCATCTTCAATGCTTAGAGTGTGAACAGGTAGTATATTAGATTCTAGAACTTGTTTTGTGATGCATTCCGAGATCGCAAGTGAGGCTACACTTGTGTAGTTAGGAATAACTAAATGATAAGAGGCATTAGGATAACCATTGTATGATACCTGTAATATAATTACTTCTTCCATATCGGTTGAGTAATTCCCCCACACCCTTTGCGTTGTACTCATCTTTAGTACACGATACCCCTAGTTAACCCCTCAGAGCCTATCCTTTTCGCGGTTCTCGTGATGTTTCGGTTTTTCCGGAATATCAATGAAGAGCATTGTTTACACCCCACCCCTAAATATACACCCAAATCGCCTTAGCCTACCCTTATGCACTCACTTTTAGTGCAAATGTTTGTTATCACCCTAAACCCTTAGTTCAATTATCTAGTTGCTTGCATAAGTTGCTAAGTCGAGTCATATCCTTTTTATACAGTTTTGGGACGATTGGGATTCATGGGAAAAGTTAAAGTTTATGAAATGACGGGAAGGGAACGTTAAATTCAAATTCCCTTTGTTTGCGTAATAATGTACCCCAAGTGTTTTGATCTTTTCAAATCAGGTCAAATTAGCGTTAGAGTAATAAAAACTCAAGTATAGGGATATGCCTATAGATCCCTAGTATTTTGATGTTATCATAGAGGATGGTAGAGTAAAAGTGTATGAAAAAAAAAAAAAAAAAAAAAAAAAAAAAAAAAAAAAAAAAGAGAAAAGAAAAGAAAAATAGAGCGTAAAAAAAAATACGGGCTACCATCCTACATCTATCTTTGAATTTATGTTTATTTATTTCAGTTATCTAGAGTTTAGAGTGTCGAGTCTTGGCTTAGCAATGCCATTCTTCGTATGCAATTAACATAGAGATTTTTGACTTGCCACCACTAAATAGCCTATCCCACCAAACCCTTGTTTCCCTACCGTAAGCCTAACATTACAACCCTTTAAAAGACCTCTTTGATAGTCTTTCCTAGGTGCTTACGCCAAAGCGATGGAGGTTTGATCTATTCTCAAGCCTATGGTAATCTATGTACTAGGACCGGTTAATGAGTGTTTATCTTCCATTTCCTTTTTGTTATATTTCATATATACACCCGAGAGAGATGTGAGTATCCAAACACCCCATGTGAGGTGCTAGTATGTAATTTCCATGCTTGTTATTACTTTTACGGGGCTTATATGTGTTGTGGACCGTTTTGAATTAATGCTTCATGACCCCTAACTTATAAATTAATTGGCTAAAAGCACATTTGCTTGAGGACAAGCAAATAACAAGTGTAGGGATATTTGATAAGGTTTTAAAAGGTACCATTTTGAGGGGTCGTTTTAGTCCTTATTTGATCACTTTTGTATCCGTTATTGCTTAATATCGTTCCTTTTCACTTTTTAGGTCTCTTGAAGGCAAAATGCTGGAATGGCACTTATTTGGACGAAAAGGCGCGAATATATGAAGAAAATGGCCAAAGTCAAAATCGAGACACTCACAGTTGCTGAAATTAGAAGGCGACGGCGTCAGGTGCTAAATTGTGACGCCGTCCCAGGATTTTTGTGACGATACAGAACCCAAAACTCGTATTTTCAAGTGACGACGTCTAGTGTAAAAGAGTAGGCCGTCGCTACTCAGACGGCCTAGATGCAATCCAGACGACGTCAGAAGCTGAAGAGGACGGCGTCACGGACATAAGGTGACGTCGTCGCAAGGTTAACGTGGCCAAGAGGAAACCCTAATGACGGCGACACGACGGCGTCACGAAACATAAGGTGACGCCGTCGCATATGTAATCTTATATATAGAATCCGAATTTTTCAGTTTTTAAGAGAGTCTTTGGAGTGAAAATCTAAAACCGAACCTAAGGTGTCTTGTACAGTATTTTAGGGTTTTAAACCCTATCTTACATCAAGATAAGTCTTTACTTCATTAATTCAATTATGTCTTTGATTATTTGTGTGTATGCTTGCATGTTCTCCATGTCTGGCTAATTTATTTGTGTGTTTGCTTAGGAAGTATGAAACTTAATTATTGAATATTGATTGGTTGTTTCTTATCTTAGTTGATTAATGATCTAGTAATGCGATAGATCATTCGTTGTGTACTTAATGCTTGATTCATCTTTGTGAACCTTAGAATATAATTACCTGAGTAGTTGTAGGCTAAACCATCCAAAGAGTGCCTTAGAGTAGGAGTTTATCATCCCTAGTGGGTTTGTAGACAAGATCCTTTGGTAAGTTCAAAGAGTTAGGGAGAAACGCATACCCTACAACTTTAGACACACAACGCAACTAAGAATAAGGACGTGACAATTCAACCATCAATAGGAGATAATTAAGGAGTAATACAACCTAAGTAAACACATCTTTAAACTATCATACGAGCACACATTAATTAGACATAGACTCCCACAACCTTAGTTTAGATAACTAGATAATAGTAGAGTAATCGGTAGAAATACCAACCCCCCAAATCCAATACCCGAGATTCGTACCTTTCCATTTCATAAAACATAAAAAGATAAAAAATAATCTTCCTCAACCTTAACCTTAGCATAGTAACTCCTTACTAGCATTCCTATTCCCCTAGAGAACGATATCAATACCCGTGGCTTACCCTAATTACTACACTACAACGATTAGGTTCACTGCCTAGGGTGTTATAAAACTTGCTCAAAGAAAAGGAAGTTTCCTTGACCCCGAACGACGCGTGTAGCGTTATCACGTGACTATGAGTCACGTGTATGGTATATCCGTGTTAGGGAGTGCTTACATGTATCTTCTTATTATAACCCACTCATATTATTACTTGTTTCTTATACTTTGTGACCAGATACCATGCTTCTTATAACCAACATATATAATACAATTACGGACAACACATATAAATAAACTTATAATTTGTTATACTTTGTGATCAGACACCAATACACCATGCTTGTGAGTAGTTGCCCATTATTTGTGTCTAGTTGACCAAGAACTAATTTATTGTTAGCCAAAGTTTCTTGGGTGTTATGTTGTAGCAGTTTGACTTTGAGTTTTGTGCACACTAGTTCCCTTCAAGTACATGCAACTATGTACCACCATCATTTCCTTACATCTATTCACCATTAATAAACCGTCCTTCTTATTTTAAATCCTAATTTTTATTTACCACAACCAACAACATATTTTCTCATAAACATTTGTTATACTTACTTGTCTATAGTAGTAACATCAAAGGAATACCACAACCAACAGCAGATTATCTAAAACATGTGTACATTAACTAGAACCCACCAAAAATAAAGTACATAAATCTGCTTGCTTCCGTATTTTAACAATTTATTTTCCTGATTTTAATTTACATTGTATCCCGCACATATAATACGATATAGGAAATATATATTTAGCTACCAAGCTTATCAATACGATATTGTATCCCAAACTATCCTACCTCATTCTCCTCATCAATCATATCGAAAACTGAATATTAATTGATCTCAGTTTGGTCTCATTTTTTTGCAATCTTAAAGATTGTTTTAATTGAACCAATATCATCATTGACCTTTAAAAACTTTATCTTGATTAATTTTCGAATCATACAAGATGAAACTTAACAAGACTGTTAGTTTCTTTCTTAGATTCGTTCATGACATCAACTAAAAGTAATCGGATGTACAACACATAAACCTACCCGAGACCCATAGGATCTTGAAGTCATCTTCTTGATTCGAACTATACTGGAAATATCAAGGTAAAGGTGCGGTTGAGAATGAATTAATTATGACTCGATTCATATGAGTTGTGTGAGATGATGTATCACTGAGATAAGAGGCGTTTTTATCTCAGATGCCTTGGGAAGAGAATCAGATAAGTGAGATGCGTATTTGTGTGGTGGGCGGATTATTTGAGGTGTATGTGGATTAGGTTAAAATGATAAAAGAAGTTATTAATATAACCGGATAAGGAGGTGGTTTGTGAATGGATCGGGAAATGCAAATGTTTAATGGACTTTGATCCGAATATTTGGGCTTTGTGCTTAAATTATATTTGGGCTGAAATGAGTTTGTATAAGGATTGAGATGGGTAGCTATTGATGGTTTTTGGACTGAAAAAGTAGTTTGTGATGCATTTTTTGTAAAAAGAGTGGTATTTTTGGTATCGATAATTTTCACGGAGGGATACAATATTCACGGCTTGAGCGGTAATTTGAAAAAAAAAGGCTACGGAGTTTTTGTACGGTATTATTGATTTGAAGTTGAAGTGACGTTTCAAGGATGTACTTATTTATCTTTGAGATAAGTCGATGGTCTCAAGATAACTTGTTGGAGCACATTATGAAATTTGAAAATCTGGTTATAACTGGTAAGGAGTTACGTTGTAGTGCTCATAGTGTGTAACCATCACTTTAAGGAGTTATGTTGTTGTGCTCAGTATCACACGAAGTTGTGGATTGTTCAAAAATTTAGAACAAGCAGCAAGTCACAAGTTGGGATGCTTACTTCCTTTTCAAGTTAGTCGTATCGGGTTATCTCCATATGTGGTCATTACTATTAGCCGGTGAATTCAAAGGAGGTTCGATAAAAGGTTGGTTTGAGAGAAGTTTATTGAGAGCATTTATGCGACATATTCTCACGGAATTTTGTTCAAGCTATGATGTTTGAAAATTGCATCAAGAAGGTAATACGGCATGTACGCAACATTGTGATGATTCTGATAGCTCGCAACCATCAGGAGGGAGAAGTTGGTACTTCATCTTCCGTGTTTGGATTACGAAGGGATTTTTGCTTAAGACTGAAGAAGGAGAAGTAGTGTGGTGTACATCGGGGTTTTTTACCAATTTGGATGCAATACTAAGTGAGTTATGTTGTTACCATGTTCCCAGAATGACAACCATTGTGCTTCAAGAGTTTACTTTCTCCGCTGCGTGTCTGAAGATTAAAGACGTGTTGGAAGAGTGTTGTCGGTTCAGGAGGGAGCATAGAAAGAAAAAAGGCTCACTAGTTAGGAGGGAGTAATAACCTAACTAGACCGTTACAGTTGAAGTTCAGAGCTACAAGAAGATCATTTGCCGAGGTCATCGGAATTGAGAACTTCAAGTTTGCCTCAGTATCTAGACTACAGAGACTCTGCACTTCAAGAAAGACAACATTGTTCATTACTATTGTAATTTACTTTGTTTTGTATTTATAGGTCTCTATGTAACTATTCACGTGTGACGCTATCTTGGAGGGAGATTGTTAGCCTCGCTTTTTCTAAAGATAACGTCATTTACGTGAATTGGACTAGATGCGTAGTATACTTTGCCCTTAGGGACTAGTATCGTTTATGTGGCAAAGTTAGAGCCTATAAATACCCCTCATGACTCTCCATGAGGGGTGAGGTGAAGCATTTGGTGCATTGTATTCTTTTGTTCTTATCTTAATAAAACCTTGTTTTCTCCTCCCTCTCTCTAACTTTCTCTCACTAAGAAGAAGATGAAGATCTTCATCTTCTTCCACCAACCCCGACCTCCAAACCACATAAATCTTATAGTATTCGGTCCTGACAAAGCTTGATTACTTTTAAATTTACAACTGCACATAAGGTTCATGATTTAATTGGGCCACATATGATTTAGTTGCCCATCGTATGTATGTGCTTGCCCAAAAATATTAACTTGTTGGACACAAGTTTCATTGTGCCTTTTTTGTGCAATAGTTAAAGTTGAAAGATTAATGGACTAGTTCCCTTCAAGTACATTCCACTAGCTACCACCATCATTTCATTACGTCCTTTCCTCATTAATAAAGTTTGTCCTACTTATGTTCATCCCCGATTTAAGTTTTTTACAAAATATCCATTCAATATTGAAGATAGCACAGCCAAGTGCACACTTACTCAGACTTTATGATATAAAAGTCTGAGTTATATTATGGTAGTGTATTATTACATAAAATATAAAGGATATGTACACCTAATAATAGCATATGTGTGTTAGTTGATGTAACCAAAAAGTAATCAATATAAACCTGTTTAATGGCGTGTATTTACAAAACATACTCAAGTAATAATTTTTCTAACCCAAGGGGCGTAAAATTTTGTTGCATTTGGAACTAAACAAAATTCAAACTGGTTTAGTTGCCCCCAAATTGAATCTAGTTGCCCAAAATGGTTATCTTGTGGCCAGGAATTGGTTGAGTACAACAGAAGCTTCATTAATTAAACTTGGCCTAATGTGCAACAGTAATTACTTGACATGACTCAACTATTCACCACTTGACTATCCACATTAACTCAGATAGACTTCAATTCAAAATAAACTTCATGTCATTCCACCCCCGCTCTTTCCCCCCACCCCATTTGGGTTATATAAACGGACAACATATATCCCATTTTCATACAACTTTTGTCAGGGGACACACACTAGCCACAACACAATTTAGTACAAATGAAATGGATAACTTACTTAAAGACATGGTTAACAACCTGTTTGTGCGTGACAATGAACGTGACTTCAAGTTCTTAAGTGACATGCATGCAAAGGTGATCGACCTAACTCGTCGTTGCACTATGAGGGCCGAGCAGATCAAGCAGTTGGAGTGCGTGGTTGGGTCCAGGCTTGCCAGTGCTGTTTTGGAAATCCTGCGTGAAATTCAGGATGAGGAGCTTGAGAAAAACTGGACGCTGATGAGGCTAATGAGTGAGACTCAGCTCCAAGTTCTCAAAAAAATCTCCTTTCTGGCAAAGCTGCGTAAAAATTATTAATCCTCTACTCCTACCTTGTTATGTGGTCTCTCTCACGTTATGTGATTGTCATATTTTGTGTTTTAGTATCTTCATGAATGTCGTTGCTTCGTTGATGTATTTTGTTATCCTTTAATGTATTGAAATAAAATCTATTATGAATAAAAATATATCGAAGCACATGTCAAATGTTCGAACGTTGTAATGAATCACGAATAAAAAACAAATAATACTTTTGAACACATCTATAATTTACAACATGACACTACATATCATATTTAATCCGGCTTGAACAAACAACTTTATTTCATCAATAATTTGGTGACAAACGTGGTTATTTCGATTATATAATACTAACATTTTTCGACAAGCCTCTAACAAGATCACCCGTCTATTTATTTTAACAATTTCTGTTATTCTACAAGTCAAACTACCAGTTGTTCTAGGGCAAGCAAACGTTTTTGATAAGACTGGAATACATCTAAATGACTATAAGATTTCATTTAGGTTAGCCGAAAACGTTCCTAAGCAAGGGGATTTTTGGTGATTGTGGTGTGTGGGTTTGTATATTTTTATATCGATTGGCACATGCTTTATCTTTGCAAGTTGATGATCCCGCTAACGTCGCGCTAACATATCGCGAGAAGATGATTCAGTTTTTTTATAAACATAGATTTTATCGTTTGTACTTACAGTTTAAACTTATCTCCAACAGAACTTTCATTGTTTTATCATGCACCATCTATTGATATATTCATTCACACATAAGCCATTAATGACTAGACAATGGATTCATAACAACTGTTTACTACACTAAAGACACTTATAACATGCATACATAAACCAATAATGATAAAATACCTTGCATACAGCAACCTTGGGTACGTATAACATTCATTCAAAAAACAATGGGAGACATGACATAAAAGTATGTACACATTTTACATCTAAATTTGTTGTACAGTACAGATAATATTTCTTTTTAAAACTCCACAACTCCAGTTCATTTATTCTTCATTTGGACGTCCATTTAATCATGACATTTGGCCGTCCATTCCAAAAAAAAATAAAAAAGGTCCACAGATAGGTTTGTCAATTCATTTATTCTCATATCATTACACAAACACACTACCCATAAAAACTTATAACAAATTAACCAAAAATTTCCCTATTACTATTTCCATATTAAAATAAACGGATCATAGTTTTCATACTATTAATAAGTACATTATTAATAGTAATATAATAATACAACCTTTCCTAATATATATCAAATCTTCATTTAGATCACATTTGTACACAAGTCATAATGCCAATCTCCCAACCCTCTCTTTCATCAGAAAATGCTGCTAAGCCTCCAGTTGCCTTATTTGATTTCAAGCCAAGGTATGCCTGCCATTACCTTTCGTGATTGTCACTTGCCCTTACTAGGTTTTTGTCCATACTTGCTAAATCATTTGTATATATTTATTTACCTTTATTACAGGAGTACTACATGCTATGTAGCTGAGAATCTTGTAGTTGAGATTCACTACAACGGTGAGTTCATTCGGTTGCCCAAATTAACTTATGCGTATGGGCGAACCCTTGTGCATACGTTGAGTAAGTCCACAAGGATGAACTTTAATCAAATGCTTGACTTTTTGGCCCACAAGTTAGAGTGTGAGATACGGGCTTTGTATTTATGTAGGCCACTATTTGCTCTTTCAACTGGTTTGACAATTGTTGAATGCGACAATGATATTAAAAGGATGTATGAACTTGCCGAGGAATGTGGGTTGATCGGCTTGTACATTGCACATGCACCTGATAAATTATCTTGTTTCTATTATGATAACTTAATTTTGGATCTTCTTGATGAGCCAACGCGTGCAAGGATAGCAATACACGATAAACTTGTGGAGCTTGTTACTTCTAATTCTGCCTCTGATATTGCTGCATAGGAGGAGGAAGAAAGGCGGTCACCTCCCCTAAGAAGTCCTCCGTTCCAAACTAGAAGTCAAGGAATTGAATGTCAAGGAAAGAATCTATTCATGGATTTTTTGGCTAGCGAAATTGTTCATGCTGACATTGGGTTCAGTGACGATGAATGGTACTATGGGGTATTTCTTGGGTCTGTATCAATGGATGTTGGGGCTTCTAGTTCTTCCGTTAAGGACAGGTCTGGTCATAAGGTCTCTAGAAAACCTTATGCAAGGAGGCACTGCTTTCAAACACCAAGATCGGGTTTACGGAAGTTCAAGATGTTGAGGCATTTAAAGGCTCTAACAAGAGACCGCCGTCGAGGAGGTGCGGGATTAAAAGCAACTTGGTTTTTAAGGAATGGAAGGTTAGAGTGTAGGTATTTTTATGCAGCATGCTCATGCTGTCGATAACGTTTAGAAACTGGTGTGTTAACATAACTTAAAACTCAAAATAGTTTGTCTAGTTTAGCCTTTTTTGTAAGACAACGTTATGTAATTGTTAAACATTTTTTTGTTGGTGCTTTTTATGATTACCAAAAATAAAATGTTCAACAATTACATAAAATTAACATGCGATGTTTTTGTGTAACCATCTGCTTTGGGGTTATCGTAGTATGCACCTGTTTTTTTATGTACATTCGATGTGCGTTTACATAATACTGTGTATGAATGCTTTATAGTACGATGTATATCATGGAAACCTTGATGGGTCATCCCTGTTTTAGGCTAGTAACCCTATAGGGCAACTTCATTTTATTGAGGGTCTGTAGATAAGTTTTTTTTTCTTGCCTTTGAATAGTCAGCATTTTTTGGTGGGTGTACACGTGTTCAACTATGTTTTGGCCACATGCATGGTAACTATCTCTTCCTGGTTTAGTGCTTTATCCTGCCTTGTTTGTATTTACCCACTTAAAAAAAATTGTATTTGACAGTTTTGCAGCTTGATTATACAGTTTGCATCGTGTCTATCAAGTGTTTGGATTTTCCCATTATTTGCTAACTAAATACGTGCTTGCATTGGCATAACATAACAAATACATTATACAATTTAGTCTATATATATTATGAAATACAACATAACGAGACTAGGTGGTGGCTCACTTGTTCAATGATGAGCATGTCATTCCCTAGGTGTATCAATTGCAGCTTGTTAAATTGGTCGGTCATTTTTAGGTGCTTCACTTGTTATTCGACTTGCAAGTGGTTGGGTTTCTTCATCACTAATGTCACTGGGTTCTGTACACATAGAATCATGAATTTCATCAGCTTTTGATGTAGTCTCACTTCTACCTCTGATACTCACTGAACCACCGCCTATACAAGATGATGCAACATGTAGCCCCATCACACCATCACCTCTACGAACTGCAATTGTTTTTTCCCTGCTAACATGTACACCACCAAGTCTACATGCAGCAACCCTACAAAGAGTATTGTGGTCGATTCCGTAAAAATTCATTGGACAACAATACCACATGATTTCTCTATTCGGTGCACGCCTTGCATCTAAGGTCAATCATACTTGTTTTCTCTTTCCATCATGCACCCAATGCATACCATTTTCTCAACCGGTTTCGATGTTGTAACGAAAAGAATAGCATTCACGGTTTATATAAGAACGTCTACTAGCATAACCATCTGTATTTTTTCTCTTCATTTATTACACTTGAATGGTGTGCCATACTAGTTGGTTGGAGAATTTAATTGAAGTGTAACACACACTCTTTCTAAACTATTCAATTACCTTGTGAGTAGTCAAATTAAAGGTCAGCCAACATTGTGATACCAGGAGTAACCTTAGAAAACATGTAGTAACAAATTTATATTATTTGGTCTTCAGCACTAGCAGTACTAACATGTAATAACATTTTTAAGTCTTAATTCTGAAACCTTAGACAACATGTAGTGACAACACGTTTATATGATAAATTGTCTTCAACACTAACAGTCCTAACTTTAATTAGCAGTTTTTAGTACATGAGGGGCCTAGAATGACAAACACTTAAACTTTTTTTACCCCACACACCTACTTATCCTTTTATGGTACCAACCACACATCAGTGATCCTTATGGTCCCAACAATCAACATCCCCACATTCCTTGTTATACACTGGGTCACTTTCAGCGAAGAATCCAAATAAAAAAAATATCCTTTTCCTTTTCTTCTATTTTTAGAAACAAATTCAGGTTTGTTGTACTCTCCCGTATGTACTTTATTACCTTATTCGTTCATATATTTATACATCAATATAAATAACTATGGATCTTTATATTTTATATTCTATTAGTAAATTTTTTATTTAATTCAAAGTTATTTAAATTGTTATTAGGGTTTATGTTTTATAGGTATGGTCATTATACCCCTTTAAGTCTAGTGGTTCATTCTAATTGTTATTAGGGTTTATGTTTTATATGACATGTCGGAAACCAACAGCATGATATTTTTTTTGTGTCGTTTACTTGATACACTTTGTTTGTTTGAAAAGTTACATTCCCATATGCATATTTTAATAATGAGATTTACTTGCATTAACCAGGTAAACAGGTCCACAATGACAGTCGCTCAAACAGATTTATGCTTTAAACAATGGAGGCGGTATTCTTTCAGAATAGATCATGAGATGCAGGCACAATTAAAGGTGACCATAATATAATTATTTAACAGAAACCATGGCTTTTATTTATTAAAATATTTTACATCCATTTGCCAAAGCCTAGACCCACATTTCACAATAGAACTCAAACTACAATTCAACACAAGATACATGACTAGAAATACAAATACCAACATAAACAAGACATCGTCACCGCCAAGACAACAATGAACTGAATCAGTACACCATGCCTTTCAGCTTCTCTATGAATGACAAAATCTCCTGGGCTCGCTTCTGCTTCTTCATTACATTGACCAATATCGCTGCGGCTTTTGTCAGATCTTCGTTTTGCAGCTTGGTTAATTCTGAAATACTTTATACACAAGATTCAAATGAGTATAAAAGCTTCAACTCTCCAATAACATAATCCCTTTCAGCCACACGTGCCCTGATTTCTTGAGCCTTCTTCATCAACTCTGCTTCATCCACCATGACAACACTCACATCCCCTCGAAAACGAACAATCATCATATCTCTAACAAAACTAGATCTTGCAACACCAGCAAGTTCTTCACAGAATGGCATAGGTGAAGTCATCCTTTTTTAGTTTTGTTTTGCATGTTTTATTTTTTCCCCCTTTAATTGCTATGTGTGTGTTTTAAATAGAAGGTTTAGTTTAAGTGATAATATAGTTAGTGTTGTGTCACTGTACAAAACTGATGCGTCCTTTGAGTTGACAGCCACCCTAGCATTTTGTCTTTTACAAGAAGTAGCATTAAATGACCAACCTTTCACATACACGCCTTTTCATTTTCTCCCTTTTTATTATTACACATTTTTCAATTTGCTACTATTAAGATTAAAAACAAAACCACGTCAAACAAATTACGTGTATATATATGAAACCAAGAGGAAAAAAAATAAAATAAAATAAGATAAGATAAAACTGGAAACGTAAGAATTGCCGGATTTTCGTTAATTTTTTTATGGACACTTATTCTGTTTATTCATATTCTATGCTTACTTAGTTGCAATATGTAACTTTTTATTGTTTTTTTTTTTTATTTCTTTTCTTTTTTCTTGCACTTTGCAGGTTTGATTTTTTTGGGGCATAATAATACAAGAAGAGGGAACATGGCATAAATTTATTCCAAACGTTCACACATTAAAAAATAGTTCGGTAGGTATATTGTATGTTTGATTTACCCAATTGTGTATTGCATGTTTGTTTTACCCAAATACATTTGTCAAGTTTTGTAACTAGTTGGCCAGTTTACATATGTTTGAGTATTAGACAAGCTGCATTAACTCAATAATTAATTAATAAAAGTACTGACCACTTGAGTACATGTATCACTAATAAAATATAACTGAATGCAAATTATATCCACTCAAACCCCACCCCTTTTTGCATACATCACAACTGGACTAAAAATACTATTGTAGTTGACATGAGTACATTATTTAGTTGCCCAAAGTATCATTTGCTAGCTATGCACTAGCAAACTCGTCATAAAAATAGTTTAAAAAAATAGAAAGATGTAAATTAAATCCAGCCAAACCCCAGCCCCTTGTTGCATACATCACCACTTTACTAAAAGTACTACTACGTATACTAGTTGCCATGAGTACACTATTTAGTTGCCCAAAGTACCATTTGCTAGCTATGCACTAGCAAACTCGTCATAAAAATAGTTTAAAAAAATAGAAAGATGTAAATTAAATCCAGTCAATCCCCAGCCCCTTGTTGCATACATCACCACTTGACTAAAAGTACTACTACATATACTAGTTGCCATGAGTACACTATTTAGTTGTCCAAAGTATCATTTGTTAGCTATGCACAAGCATACTCGTCATAAAAATAGTTTAAAAAAATAGAAAGATGTAAATTAAATCCAGTCAAACCCCAGCCCCTTGTTGCATACATCACCACTTGTTTAAAAGTACTACTACGTAAACTAGTTGCTATGAGTACACAATTTAGTTGCCCAAAGTACCATTTGCTAGCTATGCACTAGCAAATTCGTCATAAAAAATATTTGAAAAAAATAGGAAGATACTATAAAAAACAAAGTGTGGGTGGGTACTTATTTAGGGTTGTGATCCACTTGTCCATTGGAAACAGACAATTGTCATAACTAGTTTGTCAGAAATTTCGTGTCTATATATGACGCTATGTAACAAAAACAGTTTTTTGTATCTCTATTAGTGATAGTCTTAGAAAAGAAAACATAACGATGTCTGTTGGCTATGTGATGAATTACCAATGGTTGGTGGCTCAAAGTTGTTAAAAGATATCACGATCGCGTACTATATAGGTGAATTGGAAGTTGCTTTACGTGATGAAGCAGATCATAGGAGGAATGCTGTGGAAATTAGGGGCCGTGTCAACCGTAGACAACAAATGATAGCGGAAGTGGAGCTTTTATGCGGGTCGGATTGTTGGTTTCCAACTATTAATCACCTGTTAATGATGCAAAATGAGGATCTAGCTGAGAGTTCCAACCTTCTGTTTTCTTGGTTTAGAAAACATGACCGTGTTAAAGAGCTGAATGGTTTAATTGAAAAGTTGGAGTCAATGGAGATTTGATGTGCTTTGTATTAATTACATGGGAGTTGCTGCCTTTTGTTTATTACTCGGGGATCGTTGTTAGTCTGTGTATGTCATGTTAACCTATGGATGTGTATGTGTATGTCATGTTAACCTATGGATGTGATCCCTTTTATGTTACTAGTATATATTTGTGGAATGTTACTAGTATATATTTTTTTGCGTTGTTATTCAACTGTGTGCGAGATAGTAAGTCACGTTACAAAATTAAAAAACTTACTAATAAAGTAGTAATATGAAGATGAAATTTTATTTACTTTAAAAAAAAAGTCATAGTGTGGGTGGGTACTTGTTTGGGGAATTCATGGCAATGAGACGATTGTATTAATGGTAGTAAGAATTTGTGTGTCTCGATAATAAAAGATGATGACGTGTTGAGTTACATGCTTATTTATGTGTTAGAATAATAACCCTTATTATATCATTAAAAAAAATAAATAAATACAAAAATTAAAAAAAAAAACATAATTTGAACAACACAGTTGGGGATATATGCGCCAAAAAATTAGTAACAATTGCTACAAGTGTTAAAAAAAAGTTAGTTTTTAGTACAAATTAATTTGGATTCAATTGGGGATACAAACTCGATTAAGAGTTACAACTGTAGCCGCGAAAGGAGGCTACAGGGTTTGAACAAATTCTTAAGTATGTTCATACGTAAATCCCCAACCACTGCTAATGTCGATCTAACCACTGCTAACGTCGATGTAACCAGTGCTAGTGTCGCAAAAACCACCACTAGTTTCCACGCAAAAATCATATTTGTTTGTGTTTACGTAATCATTTATATTCAAATACCAAAAAGGAGAGAAAATCTGCATGTAAAGATTCACGTTCCTTCCCAAGTAGTTTTATGTCAAATATAGCAGGAATAGTCTAGGAGCCTAGGCACATGCCTACCCATAAAACACTTAATGAAAATTAATGATAACGCGTGCACGAACAGTAAAATCCTCGCTATAAATACGCGAGGTAAATCAAGGGGAAAGTCCAGAAAAAGCAAAAAAGGAACCATTCCTTCACCTACAAAAAAGATTTCCACCTGCAAATCAGGCAACCAAAATTATTTAGAAACACCGAAGAGAAGTTGAAGATGTTATTCAGAAAAAGAACACGATGGTACACAGTACGAAAAGAATACATACTGATGACGTATAGTCCGCATTCGGGTCATGAGCCCGACCAATGCACGCTACTAACGAGCCCAATACGAATGGGCTAACCCGGTAATGGTTTGGGCTCACGAAGGCCCAAACCCGAAGTTATTTATGGCTTTGGATATCAGATATCTCTTATTTTTGGAGATATGTATTCAATGACCGACTTAGGCGGGATACGCCGAAGGTTGGGGAACACGAAATCAATAAGGATTTCGTGTGTATATAAAGGGTATCTCAAGCCTCATTAAAGGTACGATCTAAAACCCTAACTCTCTACTAAACCCTAAAAACCGATTACTTACTCTTACGCCGGAGGATAATCGTGGGAGACAATCCCACGATAAGCCTAACGGTGTTTTCTGTTTTCTTAGTGCGCAGGTCTCAAGCATCAAGATCCAATTGATACGAGAACCGGAGTCCAAATAAGGAACACCCAACTTTTGTATCAACAAGTGGCGTCATCCGTGGGACCAATCACTAAGAACTAGAATGACAAAGCACGAAAACCTAAGCCAACGATCTCATAGTGACCTACAAGGGAAGAAGCAGCAAAGTGGATCAGCCTCTAAGTAGACCTCTGGAACAACCAGTACAACCAGAAACCAAGGGTCAAGCCCAGATCTGGTCTTCGCAATAGTGGAACCACGCACGGGGACAACCCATGCCGCTACGACAACCACCAGCGTTGAGGTTCCATAGTGCACCCTTCTTACCACTCCCATGCAATTGGTGCCAGAAATGAACCTCACAACCCCGCCAGGCGCACCTGAGCATAACAGGGTTTCAGAGGTGGAAACAGAAACCCTCGCGCTAGAAGGAGTCGCGCCTGAACTAGCACCAAGTGACTTTGTGTCTCAAAACTACGAAACCTTGGCTGCCCTCATGCAAGAGGAGGCGAAAAAGAGGTCGAGTCAGAGCCTGCAAGCCCGACTAAACTTCGACACAGAGTATGAGACATTTTCCTCGCGTCATCAAAGGGATAGGCGTGGGAAGGATAGCCGCCGGACCCCAGTGTTTACCAGGATCGGGAGGAGAGTTGAGAACGATGAAGCAGCTGACCTGCAGTATCTGGAAGAACATGAAGAGGACGGACGGCGTACCAATGTCCACGCTAGGCTTGGTAGCCGCAGGTTCCATGACAGACTTGGACGGCGGCACTCCCCAAGTGAAAGCTCTTCAAGATCGGATTCTGTGGACAGTCGGCGTAAGCGCCGAAAGAGGGGAGGCTTGTCCTCTGGTGATTCCTCGGACAACGAGGACAGCGAAACAGGACACTGGAAGTCTAGGGAAAGATATCGCGACCGGGGGGAGGAAGATACGTCTCTTCCCTGGTGCCGCCAAAAGATGGATGCGTTCACTCAGCGCATCAGCGATTTCTCAGAAGATAAGAGAAGGCGCATGCCCGCCAATGTGAAAACCTACGATGGAACAGGTGATCCAGACGACCACCTAAAAAATTTCGAATCAGCTGCTACCATCGAAAATTGGTCAGAACCTGTGTGGTGCCACATGTTCAATTCCACATTAGTGGGAAATGCGCGAAATTGGTTCAGTAAGCTTCCACGAAGAAGCATTGATGGCTTTGAAGAGTTTCAGAAGGCGTTTCGCCTGAACTTCACTCAAAGGAAGAAGTGCGCCAAAAACCCAGTCAAACTTGCCAGGGTAAAACAGCGCCAGGGGGAATCTACAAGCACTTATGTGGAGTGCTACAAAAATGAGTGCATACATGTCAAGGCATGCCCCGAAATACTAAAGATCTCAGGCTCCATGAACGCGATCATAACCCAGAACTCATCAAAAGGCTGAACGACAAGGTCCCCCAAACCTTTGATGAACTTATGAAACGCACAATGTCCTTTGTCCAAGGAGAAACTGCCGTGGCGAACAGCAAGAAAGGATACTCAAACTATAGGTCACAAGAACAGCCTAGGAGACAATCCATTGACCAGAGTAGCAACCGCAATAGGAACTACCGCGGCCAGGGGAGCGGACGAGATAATGACAAATATACCCCGCTAACAAAGACTCCAAAAGAGATATTCGCGGCGGAAGGTGCGAACTTCCCGAGGCCCCCACCAATGCGCACCCCAGAAGAGCGGCGCATGGAGAATGGATACTGCTACTATCATGGATAGAAGGGCCACACCACCAATGAGTGTGTCTAATTGCGCCAACTAATTGATAAGCTAGTAAAAGAAGGCAGATTGGACCATCTAGTTAAGAACATCAAGGAAGGGAAAGATAAGCAAAAGACTGGGAACAAGAAAGAGGCACCCAAAGATAAGGCTGATACCATCTACATGATACAATTATGGCAGCGAATGACTAGGTAGAAGATCAGCCAAAAGTTTTCCCGTGGAAGCGAAATCTCTTTCCCCACCTTGGTTGCGGACAACGCAGTGGTAGAACCGCTCACCATTGAAATCAACGCAGGGGGTCACGATATCCACCGCATGTATGTTGATGGAGGAGCATCCGCAGACATAATGTATGAACATTGTTTCAAGCGACTGCGACCTGAGATACGAAGTCAGTTAAGCCCGATCATGACGTCGTTGACTGGTTTTACAGGAGAAAAGATATGGCTCATAGGGCAAATATGCCTACTAGTCAATGTTGGTAATAAGGAACACTCCACAACAGCCTGGATGAATTTTATGGTGATCAAATCCCCTTCGCCATACAATGGCATTATTGGAAGACCAGGGATATCAGCCTTGCGTGCAGTACCGTCTACAGCACATGGGATGCTCAAGTTTTCGGTGAAGGGAGGCATTGTTACTCTCTACAATACCACCGTACCACCTAGAGAATGTAACACGATTACATGTGAGACGGCGCAGATTTCAGAACAGCGCGCAACTAAAGTATCAAACCTGAGAGTTGCAATTCATCCTGATTACCCAGAGCAAAAAGTATCGATCGGGGGATCGCTGTTTGATAACGGCAGGACAACCGTGTGTGCACTCTTGCAAAATAATCTGGATATCTTTGCATGGGAACCAAAACACATGACCGGTGTGCCACGCTCGATTACAGAACACAAGTTGAGAATCCGACAAGGATACTCCCCAGTACGACATAAGAAGCGCGGCCAGGCTCCAGAGCGCGCACAAGCAATTCTGGAAGAAGTACATAAACTTGTGGATGCAGGTATTATGCGAGAAGTCTATTACCATGACTGGCTTTCCAACCCAGTGATGGTCAAGAAGAGCGACGGTAGTTGGCGGATGTGCGTGGACTTCACGGATATCAACAAAGCATGTCCACAAGACTGCTACCCACTACCATAGATAGACTGGAAGATAGAATCTTTGTGCGGATACCCACTTAAATGTTTCTTGGACGCATACAATGGATACTACCAAATCCATATGGCTAAAGAATATGAGGAAAAAACGGTCTTCCATACAAGGGAAGGCGTCTATTGTTATACTAAGATGCCCTTTGGCTTGAAGAACGCAGGTGCCACCTACCAGCGATTGGTAGATAACGCATTTGAAAAACAGGTGGGCCGCAACCTAGAGGTTTACGTTGACGACCTTGTCATAAAAAGCCATACTGAGGACGAATTGGTGCGCGATATTGAAGAGACATTTAAGACACTACGAGAGATCAATATGAAGCTAAATCCTAAGAAATGCATCTTTGGCGCTACAGAAGGCATGTTCCTGGGATATTTGATAGATCCCGATGGCATTAAACCGTGTCCAGAAAAAACGAAGGCTGTTATCCAACTTCCTTCACCGCGCACATTGAAGGAAGTCCAGTCTCTGAATGGAAAACTAGCCGGTTTGAACAGATTCTTGTCCAAATCAGCAGATAAGTCACTCCCCCTCTTCAAAACGCTCAAGAAGTGTACAAAAAAGGGAGATTTTTGCTGGACTGCGGAGGCAGAAGAAGCTTTTATACAGCTTAAACAACACTTAGCAGCGCTCCCCACGCTAGTCGCGCCCCGCCCAGGGGAAGAATTAATTATGTACTTATCTGCGACTCATGGAGCAGTCAGCGCGGTGCTACTGACGGACAGAAATTCAGTTGAAACACCGGTATATTTTGTAAGCAAAGCACTCAAGAAAACGGAGGTTAACTATAGCGCAATGGATAAGTTGGTCTTGGCATTAGTATTCGCCGCCAAAAGGCTGCGCAGGTACTTCCAGGCGCACCCAATAGTGGTGATCACAGACCAACCTATCAAGCAAATCATCTCCAAACCCGACGCATCGGGATGACTACAGAAGTGGAGCGTGTTGCTAGGTGAGCATAACATCTCCTACAGACCGCGCACTGCGATTAAGAGGCAAATACTAGCAGACTTCATCATCGAAAAACCGGACACTGATGATGCACCCTCAGAAAGCAAGGTGGAACTACAAGAACCATGGATCCTATTCACGGATGGATCTTCATGCGTGGATGGGTTAGGCGCATGCCTTATCCTCACAAGTCCAGAAGGAATGGAATTCACTTACGCAATGCGTTTTGAATTCACAGCCACAAACAATGAGGCAGAGTATGAAGCCCTGATTGCTGGACTACGCATTGCAGCTCGAATGGGCATACGCAACCTAGAAGCAAATGTGGATTCCCGTTTGGTAGCCAACCATGTGTTGGGCGAGTATGTGGCTAAAGAGGAAAAAATGATTCAATACCTCGACAAGACCAAGTCCCTAATCCAGGGCTTTGACAGGTTTACCATCAAACAAGTTCCTAGGGGGGAAAACAGAAAGGCAGATGCACTGAGCAAGATTGCATCCACAAGCTTTGCGCACCTATCAAAACAAGTATTGGTGGAAACTCTGAAGAGCAAGTCCATCTCGAAAATGGAGATATCCACGGTGATAGAGGAACAAGGTCCTACATGGATGACTCCAATCGTCGAGTTTATAAGCAAGGTCGTATTGCCCCAAAAGCAGAAGGACGCCCGACGAGTACGGCGCACATCACAGAGGTTTGAACTTCGGGACGGTATACTATATCGGCGTTCATTTCTACAACCATGGCTTCGATGTGTCGGATCTCTTCAAGCAGATTACGTACTCCGAGAGATCCACGCTGGTTCATGTAGTATGCACTCGAGACCACGGTCCGTTGTGGCGCGCGCTTTACGGTCAAGATACTACTGGCCTACTATGCACCATGACGCGCGGGACTTAATAAGAAAGTGTGGTGACTGCCAAGTTCACATACCCATTCCATGCCAACCACAACAGGAGTTAACACCTATTACGTCACCATGGCCATTCTATAAATGGGGTAACGACATTGCCGGCCCCTTCCCTATTGCAGCAGGGGGATTGAAATTTCTTATAGTGGTTGTTGATAAGGTTTTAAAATGTACCTTTTTGAGGGGTCGTTTAAGCCCTTATTTGATCACTTTTGTATCCGTTATTACTTAATATCGTTCCTTTTCACTTTTTAGGTATCTTGAAGGCAAAATGCTGGAATGACACTTATTCGGACTAAAAGGCGCGAATATACGAAGAAAATGGCCAAAGTCAAGAATCGAGACACTCAGGCTGCTGGAACTGAAAGGGACGGCGTCAGGTGTTACCTGCGACGCCGTCGCATCACTTTTGTGATGGATCAGTAGCCAAATTGCTTATTTACAAGTGACGGTGTCAGGCTTTAAAAGAGTAGGTCGTCGCAACTCAGACGGGCTAGATTTGATCCAGACGGCGTCAGAGACTGAAGGGGACGGCGTCACAAGCATAAGGTGACGTCGTCGCAAGACTAACGTGGCCAAGACGAAACCCTAATAACTGCGACCCGACGGCGTCACAAATCAAAGGGTGACACCGTCGCATATGTAATCTTATATATAGAATCCGAATTTTTCAGTTTTTAGTGTGTAGTCTTTTGGAGTAAAAACCTAAACCGAACCAAGGCTGTCTTGTACAGTATTTTAGGGTTCCAAACCCTATCTTACATCAAGATAAGTGTTTTACTTCATTAATTTAATTATGTCTTCAATTACTTGTGTGTATGCTTGCATGTTCTCCATGTCCGGCTAATTTAGTTGTGTGTTTGCTTAGGGAATATGAAACTTAATTATTGAATATTGATTGGTTGTCTCTTATCTTAATTGTTAATGATCTAGTAATGTGATAGGTCATCCGTTGTGTAGTTAATGCTTGATTAATCTTTGTGAATCTTAGTTTATAACACCTAGAGTTATTGTAGGCTAAACCATCCGAAGAGTATCTTAGAGTTAAAGTTTATAAATCCTGGAGACTTTGTAGGCGATAACCTTTGGTAGTTTCAAAGAGTTAGGGATAAACGCATACCCTACGACCTTAGACACACAACGCGATTAAGAATAAGGACGTGACAATTCAACCATCAATAGGAGATAATTAAGGAGTAATAAAACCTAAGTAAACACATCTTTAAACCATCATACGAGCACACAATAATTAGACATAGACTACCCTCACCTTAGTTAATTAGATAATTAGATAGTAGAAGTAATCGGTAGAAATACCAACCTCCAAATCCAAACCCCGAGATTCGTACATTTCCATTTCCTAAAAACATAAAAAAAGATAAAAAAATAATCTTCCTCAACCCCAACCTTAGCGTAGTAACTTCTCACTAGCATTCATATTCCTTTAGAGAACGATATCAATTCCCGTGGATTACCCTAATACTACACTACAACGATTAGGTTCACTGCCTAGGGTATTGAAAAACTTGCTCGACGAAAAGGAAGTTCCTTTGACCCCGAACGCGCTGGGTAAGCGTATCAAGTTTTTGGCGCCGTTGCCGGGGAATAGAATAGCTAGTTAGGAGTCCACCTCGTTTAGGTTTCCTTACTTGATTCCTATCAAGTAAATTTTTTCTCAATTTTTAGCTTCCTCGTAGTCTATCCCCCTTCTTCGTGACCTTTGTTCGTAACCCCATCACTTTTCATCATGGAAGGTGATAACCAACCACCAAACCTGCCATTTCCCCCCACCAACCCCCTTAGACAACTTAGAACCCGCAGTTCCACCAAAACCCTTCTTGAACCGTTTGCAGAACCCGAAAGAGAGCTCAATAGGCGAAGAAAAGCTCTCCATAACTCGGAACCTCAAGGCACTACCATCAACTTTGATGAAGCCACAACTGATGAAGAGTCCGCTCATTCCCCCAATCCCCTGAAACCATCAACATTGACAATTTGAGCCAACATAGCGAGGAAATTCCCGCTACTCCGGTCAATGGACCCATTAATCCACCTGAAGCAAAGTCCCTCGGGGAATACTCTTCCCCCTCTGCATCTGGATTTACCAATGCCATTGTCTATCCTTCGGAGCAAGTCAATGAGTTGTTGCATGCCTCCGACATTTGGCTCATTCAGAATGCATGTCAATTCCGTGGATCCAACAGTGAAAACCCCATTCAT